>MNPL01002987.1:0-11826 GCA_002081605.1 Tropilaelaps mercedesae
TATATATATATATATATATATATATATATATATGTATCCACAGCATCACATTCAATGATAGATTGGCTACCTCGTTCCAAAACCTTCCGAAAAGTGTTATTGCGGTAACAACACTTGCAATTACTAATAGTCGCCACTGTTTACTCGCCAATCAAGGAGTCCACTCAACTACTTGGTCAGGAAAATGTGCGAAATGAAACGATCTAATACATGAGTCGGTATCCGTCGTTATCCTCATACCAAGCGACCAAGGCGATCGTTTTTTCTTTGGGGGCGAAGCTTCTACAGCGAATCTTTACTCAACGCTGTCAGAATCCTTCAAAACGACGTCTCCATTGGAAATTCTGACATCGATTAACTACGTCGGAAAGTTGGTTACGAAAATAAACGGTTGGTTTGAGTCTTCCTGCATTGAGACGTTATTGTCATGTTATACCAGAAAATTGTCAGGCGTATGCAGCACCCTCCGGCTCTTTTCAGCCGGCATAGTATACACGTGGGGAGCAATATGACTCCATTCAATAACACGCAATGAAAACAAACATCATTACGGGCATTCCAACAGATTCGGTTTTTTACAAATATTCAGCCCATCCGGTAAATTGTGTGTGGATGTGTGTGTATGTGTGACTGAACTTACCCACGGCTCTCTCTCTGCGCCTCCGAAGGCTCGTTTAAGCTGGAAGTCAATCAGACGCATCATTGTACATTTTTAAAATGTCTGTCATTTAGCTCCGGTCCCTGATCGCGTGATCACAGACGATAATCGGAACGCGGGAATTTTTAACAAATATTCGCCTATTAAAAACGATGTTACATACGTCTACAGGGTCGGTGCAGACCCGGCCCGATGACTGGCGCCGGTGAAGACGATATGGAAGGGGAACTGCTAGTGTCTTCGACAATAAAGGATGACCATCCCATCGTATGAGCACGAACAGGGTACACCTTAAGTGAGCCACGAAGATTCCAGCTCCAATTCTAAATTGTGAAGAACAAACAGATAAACGGCTACCCGATATGTTGTGTGAAAAGGGCGATTGAACTGACACATTAAACAGACATTGAATCATACTCGATTATTGTGAGTCAATTAGTAGAGTTTCACCGTTGTTGAGCCTGGTTAGGCAACGGTGGAAATAAATACAGAGAGGGTTGTCTCGTTGTGTCTTGAATGTTCTACCGAAATGCGAGTCTTGTTAGCGATTGGGCCTAATTTCGGTTTTCTCAGTGCCATAACAAGGACGCTGTAAAGTGTTGAAAAAAAATTAGGTTTTTGCCCCGTGTGCTCGTGTCACAAACATCCCGTACGATATAACCCGTAAAATCTTAAATAGCCCAAAAAGTGACTCTCTAAAAATGCTGGGTGGGCGTGGCTGGCATGTATGAATCAGCGACCGCATAGTTGACATAAACACTACATCGTATCCATACAATACACATCACCTCAATCTTGGAGATCGCCATCGACAATCGCATGGTGGTGAAGCGGCCAGATCTTACGCTGTATGACTGAATTTGAATCCTGGCGAACGTCGAAAATTCTTCCGAGTTTTTGCCCGAAGGACGAAATTCAAAGTATTAAGTATGAAAATAGAGAGATACTACGAAGAGGTAATCTTTTCGATTATTAGATAAAACGGGTGGCATGAAAAAAATAAAATGCACGAGTTGCATGCATTGAAAAACGTAAATTTTACCTATATCAAAATATATTTTCTTGAAAAAAATGTGTGTTTACCGCGTAACTGACAGTGCAAATGCCCTTCCGATGAACTCATTTACCTAAGGATAAAGATAGACCGATTTTAATATCGCGATCGAGTTCGCATAACGCATGAATCACGTTTCTGTATTAAATTCAATCCGCTTTAACGCAACTATACAGTGCTTTGGCATTAATGATTGAGCGTAAGTAATTTGGCTTCACTGGTAACAGTCATTATTACCAAACATTACCGTAGTGCCCTAAAAGCGTGAGAGCTTTTGCCGAGTAGGTGGCTTCGACCGGCAATACAAAACGCTTGGAATCGACTGACCAGAGCCGAAAACAATAGGCTCATGTGAAGGTTGTATATGCTCGTGTTTGTTTGTGTGTGTGCGTGTGGCTCTCTGCGGACATCTTTTGATGAGGCGGCGAGCTGGCGGTAACGCGCGATTAGCCGGCCACACAATCCGACGGGCGAAAACTCTATAAGACGTCTCGTCACTTTTACTCCATCTATTGGAGCAGAGCGATAGTAGTGTCTGCTTAGAATGTAGTCAGAAGCCGATGAGAGCGAGGTTATACCCTGCAACCGCGTACAATCCACTAATCGCGAAAGAAACAGCCGGTATATATATATATTTCAATAACACTTAGCTCTACAGCTTACCTTATTTATTATTATGCCTAGAGCCCCGAATTTCCTGTGATATTTTGTCGAACTATTCGTTATCTAAAAACCATAAATACAGGTCACTAAAATATTCCCTACAGCATAGCCTGAAACAAGAACATCGAAAACTATACGTAACTATACGTAACGTAATATTATACGTTAATTAAACATCTCATATATTGGCACAATACCCTATATATTAATGCACCACTGGAACCATACAGCGCGCGTCCACTATACATGTTGAACGACTAAAGGAGACTTTTTTTTATTACGAGACTTTTTTTTACTTTTTTTCGTTACTTAACGATTAACTTTAAGCCACTCATAATATAACATGCTCAAACAAGCCCACCCGTCTTTTCCACATTTTGATATAAATTTACAGTTCGCTCTCCATTTGATAGAATTTGATTCTATATGAGCGCATGCGCGGTTCTATGGAGGAAGATTTGTAGATGCGCCATCGCTATTTCGACTTCTGGAGTGGTCTAATTTAGATGACTTTTTGGCTATTGAAGTGGATTTTCGAACATTCACACCTTTTGCCACCAAAACGTTTCATCTCGGGAACACAACAGGAGGGAACCCATTCACACACTCGAAGGGTGGAATTTGTCAGATTACGTTAATGAGGCGTCGTCAAATGACATCAGAATGTGAAAGACAAGAATGGACATGTTCTAATATCAAGCTACCGCATTCCACATATCCTAATATGGGGGTAGAGGGATGTCAAATTACAAACATGGCTTTGCATAAGGTTTGTAGTTAAGAGAGGGATGATTTTTACAAAAAGGATGTCCTTCTTTGGTGATTTGAAACCCTATAAGGGCCCATGTTAAACTTGACATGAGACTCTATTAACATTATGCGTTAATATACAAAATGCCATGTCAGGGAGGGGGGCAGTAATGTGTAATAATGTAGCATACAGGGTGTTGTAAAACAAGCTGCTGTAGAGAATATATTTGTGACGCGCGATTTTAGACACCTATGTGTGAGAAGTGCTGCGAGTGGGTAAGTTTATAATTTTCTCATGAACTTTTTGATGCCTCCGTTATGAATGTGCTGTGGCTGAAAATTTAGTGGCTTCCAACTGTGGTTTTCAATATTCACATTTTGGGGTGTTTTTGGATTTGAGTAGAAGCCGCAGTGGAGATGATTTTATTTATAAGTATATGATAATTTATAACTTTTAGTATACAGCATATATATGGTAGTTGACTACAGAATATTTCCAAAAACGATTGGTACATGAACAACGGTTTAGTACTTGTATTTAAAGAGTAGTATGTATTATGCGCGACATTTCGTTTGTACATACCCACGTGGCACCTAGAGCACACTGAATTTTCGCGCCGCGGTGATTTCATTTTAGACTACTTCTACCATTTTTATGTGAGAGCTTGAGCGTTATGAAAACTACAGATTCATGAGTAAACATGTATGAATTGGAACTAGAACTAAATTTTTTTCTCAGTAGAGATTCATTCAGTGTATTTATCATGCTGTTGCTTCTTATTTTATAGTCAGTTTAGTTATAGGTGTTAACTAGCGCATCACTTATCCACTAACGTCTGGCTCTCTTTGCATGTAGTGTTTTAGTTTTTGTATTACCAAACGAAATGTCATTTTTTTATTGCAACGAAAGCAACAATACTTCGAGGAAGAACTACGAAGTATTTATGCAACATCTTATGCATGTGAATAGATCAAGGTACTGCTTATAACTACTAATGCTAGCTGGACTATTGCTGCTGTGTGCTAACGATGTACATATCGATCTATATGAGTGGATAAGCAAACGAGTGTCCATATAATGTGTTTTGGGTAACCGCACTTCTTCAGTAAATTCAGATGATTCAAAATTCGTAATAAAATGGGACTATACGACCAATTAAATGAAGGTGTTATTGTTCGGATTATTTTATTTTGATTTTATCATTTCTATCCCCACAAATCTAACTTGATTATTTTAGTTATTTGTGTGACCCTTAGCTCTACAGCTTACATTTTTTATTTATTTTCCTAAAACCCCGATTTTCCTTGGCCGTTTGCCCATTCTGATTGTCGGTTATATATATATATATATATATAACGTATATCTCAAAATTGATCAATCGTTACGTTGGTTTCTTAATACTCTATAGTAGCTATTATACATGGCCAGAGCTTATGATATTTATAATAATTACGAAACCGTTAACATACCAATATAGTGCGATTTTTTTCAAATTTCTACAAACGTAAAAGTTAGTTTCTTCTTTTGAAAGAAAACGAACGGACACTGAAGTGTGAGTAAATATGGGTCAGGAGCCGTATTTTTCCTGTGATTTGTCGATCTCTTTGTTTTCAAAAAACCATAAGTGGAGGTCATTAAAATATTCCCTACAGCATGGCTTAAAACAAGGACATTCAAAGCTGTACGTAACGATCCAACTAGGCCTTTAGTAGTACCTTTGGAGATAAAAGCAAAAAATTATGTCTCATATATCAACACTTCATCTTGTGCATTATCGTAATATTGTACGTTAATCAAACATCCCATATAATGGCACAACACCCTGTATGATAGTGCACCACTGGACCATTTTTCCAAACCAATCCCGTAGATTCCTTTGTCAAGTTCAACGACATCGAATATAAATGTTAAATTATTTAAGAAGGCCTTTTTTTTTTATCAAATCATTACCCTCTTAACCATTAACTTTACGAAAAGCCACCTTTACAGTTTGATACCTCTTCCCTTTTACACATTTGCACTTTCGGATTTTTTGAAGCGGACTAATTCATAATTTGGCATGCTCAAGAAAGCCCACCCGTCTTTTTCATATTTTGACATAATATTGCAGTGTACCCTCCATTCGATAGAATTTAACATTTTTTTATGTGAGCGCGCATGCGCGGCCTTATGCAGGAAGATTTGTAGATGCGCCATTGCTATTTCGACTTTAGGAGTGGTCGAATTTTTTATAACCTTACAGCGATTAACCGGGATCACTTTTTAGCGACTTTGTACCGCATGCCAGATATTCTTTTGTGGAGGTATAGAGGCGTCGGATTACATCAATGTCACAAAACGTTAGTGGTCAAAAGGATGATGATTTTTGCAAGAAAGTGGTCGCTTTGATGCTTTGAAACCCCAGGAATCCAACTACCTACGATATACATAACGTGAAATGTACAGTATAATTGCTTAAAAAATTACATTAATTTTATATAAATAATAATGCAACAAACATTAATATACTGTCTTAGGATAGATGAGAATAACGTGTATGATTAACCGAATTTTCTACAGGAACAGCGGTGTCATAAGTAACCTTGAAGCTCGTACAATGGGAAGAATTCAATCAATCAAAAAGCCAGCCTTAAGAACTTTCCTCATACACTAACGCTTGTACATTATCGTAAAGTCGCACATTAATCAATCATGTTATACATTAGCATAATACCCTGTACATCATTTTGCCACCGGAACAGTTTTTCCAAATCGATGTTCAGGTGAAATACTCTATTGACTCACACATTACGCTGAACCAGTTCAACCAATTTGGAGCGATACGTTAATCGGACCTATTGAGAGATAAGAGTACTTAGGACACCCTTTAAAGTAAACCTGTCTCACAAACGTAGAGGTAGTCTCTTTTTGTATAGATTTTGTTCAGTAAAAATTTTTCAACCATAATTGCTCTTATATCAGTAAGTCCTGCCGCAAAAATGTTTTCCAGAATAATGACATTTACAATTAGTTTCAAATATTATAACCAGGATTCTGTTGCATTTTGTTTCTACTGAAACAGCGAATGCAACTACAGAGGAGTTGAAATTATCTATTAGAACATACGGATGTCAGAACAGATTAAACATCACGGTCGTCTAACATTATGTCAGTGGAATAATCCCATAAATGGCAATAACATAATGTGGTATATTGAGCAGAGTAAATTCGTGACGCACTGACCTTCACTCGCCTGTTCACATATTCATTTAGTCATACTACTACAGGCCAGTGGGTGGCAAGTGCCTACCACTAGGCTAGCCAGTCGCGTTCCCCGCCACACCGACGCTTGTATCGAAGCCTGTGAATCGTCAGGTGACTAACTGCAGGCTGGCGTCCACTTTGGCGTTGTTCAAGATAGGCATCACCCAGCTTGTACCACCAAAATCGGCGTCACTGCTATATTGATTGCCTATATCCTCTGCACGCATAATAAAGCTCTCAATATTTACCGGCCCAATGGGTCCCTTTCGCATAGACATAGGTGCAGCCATTATTCATCATAGCTTGACCAAAAGAATAATAAATTTATTCATGGGTTTTTGTAAAAAGAAAATGTTGATAGTCAAAAGCCTAACCCTTGCCAGTATTTAAAACGGCACTTTTATTATATACGCTAACAGATATGAGCATCAAGACGTATCATCTCACTACAATGCTTTAGTCGTGTACAGAAAACATGAAGATTGGTAAAAGCAGGATATATTTCTCGTGTCAGCCTGGTTAGTTTTTCTTAAATGTTTATTGTATTCTATAATAAATAGTTTGGGAGAATGTTATTGTATTGTTGCTATACCTGTTATTTGCTAATAATTTTTTGTACTTATCTGCAAATGATGCTGAAATAAAAATACGTACGAACATCATCAAGAAATCGCTAAAAAAAAAGTTCAAGTACGTCTATATCTGTAACCGAGAAAATCACGGCTTCCTCACTTAACACGATCAGCAGATCCAGGACGTTTGAGAAATCACGGCTAGTAGCGCACGCAGCTCAAAACAGACCCCAAGATTACTTAAACGCATGGAGCGAGAAATACTACTTCTGGGTCAAAGATATCGCATCGTGCGAAAGGTTGTACTAATTAATAAGGAACTAGACACAAGTAAAAGCCTGGCAAAAAAATCGCCCTAAATGTAGCAAGCTTAAAAATATTTCTGAAAGAAATTAGTTTCAATGTTGGATGTTCTATATACTAATGACCTTGATGCAATTTTTCGAAGGTCATTCCATCTTTTCTTCATGTACTTAAAGCTAAAGCGAACACCCATTGCCCAGCTTGTCAGATAAATATAATATTTAATCTCTGCTTTAATTATGTATATACACATACACGAAAAAATATAATAAATAAGAAACGATAGTAACTTTTAAGGTTAAATTCCAACACAATTAGAGCGGTGGAAATGGGTGTACTTAGCGCGTTTCTTGCAAACATGAATTGGCCACCTTTTTTATTTTTTTTTAACTCTGAAAGAAGAGGGTACTAAGTGTTATCATGTTTCACCTAGGTACTTAATTCTTGATTATTCTTAGGTATTCATGGTATATGATCATGGAATAGAGGTATAAATTTTACAGTTTTAGCCGAAATTGTAGCGTAGAATGAATTATAGCAATATTTTCACGTGCCATCTCAAGGAAAGTACTTAGATTCAACCAGTTAGCTGCTGAACAGAGCAAACTGATAATAATAAATTATTAAAAAAAAACCAGATATAAATATTGAGACCTTAACAGAATAACGTAAGATAATAGAAAGCTAGTGGTCAGTATTTTTCAAGTTTGTTTCAAAAAAGTTGTTGACATAATAAAAAATAGTAATTTTGATAGATTTGTCATTTTTTTTAACATGAGTTTACACGCTTGTCTGAGTCTTAAAATTTACATGTTGGTGTGAAAGGGGTCATAGAGTAAGCTTCAACAAGTTCCACAGCCACACGCCGCGTTATACGAGAGACGGCAGATTCACTTCTCTTCACGACTAGATAGCGCTGCAGGCCGTTACACTGGTTGCCTGGGCTGACGAGAGGTGGTGAAAGAAAACACCGGAATTGCACTGGAGTATGGATGTGAAAGAATATGTCAGTTTATATACAAAAATGTAGGTAACTCGAAAAGAGACCAAAAGCGAGCAATAAAAACGCTCACATTGTGTATATAATTCACCATACACCGCTACGTTCATCAGGTCAGATAAACCGAAATTAATAACGAATTGGAAGCAGCGGCTATTAAAAAGATTAGTTAAGTGTTAATATGCTAAATTTCAATACAACCGAGGGCATGCACGAAGATTGGCAAAAGCGTTTATTGAAGTTCTTTCAAAGACTTTCCTAGCTGAGAAGATTCATACATTTAAGTAAGCAATGACAAGGAGCAGATCACGAAGTATTGAATTATATACAGTAAAACAGCTATTTGTGCTTTGATGCCACAATTAAGTTAATGTCGCCAACATTTATTCAAGACACTATCAAGCCTGCTCAGGCCTCAACCTTTTCTCAACGCTGTTCCTGATTTTTGTCAGGCTCCCACCACGACTTTTGTACCCTCTATTTGCGTCGCATCTTACTCGATACACGTATTTAAAAAAAACGTTAGCAACACTTCGTTGCCTGCATCGGCTTTCACCAGCGTGTAGCTCCGGCAGGGTTACTAGCAGGCGTTACATCACCATATAGTTGATCTTCTGATATTCAGATCATTTGTGGCACTCGGCTATTCTACCATCGAAAATCACTTAAATAACAATTAAAACCTACGAGCATTAACTCAATATAAATATAGACCCTTCTGCAACTATTACAAAATGAGATACAACGTTAATACTAACTTTTCTCAGCTTGCTTTATTTACTCATCCCCTCTCGACTGCGTTTCTGAATAAGTATTTCAACACGTTTAAATTCACACATGTGCAACCTCTTAGCACCTATTCTTTTTACTGTATCCATTATAAGCTTTAATTTGCTGGGTAATGATACACAAAAAGGTATATACTGAAATTATTAGCTCCAGTAGGACTGCATCAAGATTTTTTAAGCTTGCTACATTTTGGGTGTATCTTTTACCGGTTTTTGTTGTGGCTGGCCCTTTATTTATCTGTACGTCCTTTTGCACGGTAAAAACTTGTGCTGGGTCTTTGGTCTTTAGCTGGATCGTTTAGGTAATTTTGGGATGCTTCGAGCTGCCTTATACTTCTGAAATAATTTCTTAATCATCCCGGATCTACTGATCATGTTACGTAAGGACTCTGTGATTTCCGTAGCGACAGGTAAGGTACGTCCGTGAACTTTCCTTTCGGGTATTTCTAGCACTGTATTCCTAAAGCAGTGATTTAAATGCTGCCAAGAATAGGCATTTTACTACCGGTGTTTACTTCCTACAAAAACCCTTAGATAAATTCGCTATTCTATTGGTCGGTATGTGGTAAATAAGGGCTCCTCCGGCAACATGGCAGCGATGTTGATTCCGATAGGCTCGATGCTGTGAAAACTGTGGAGTCAGTAAAGAAAACGATTTGGGAGGATTTTTGCAAGGGAAGATGGTAGCAACCGGGAACCATTCTCAACTGGCAAGACAAGTGAAACTTCATATAAGAGAGCCGGCGGGACACTGTGGTTACAGATTATATTGCGCATCAAGGCCTGGCTGGTAAAACAGGGCGCTATGACCTACTTTGTAATCCAGGTCTTCACCGGACATGGAAACCTTGGCAGGTATTTGCACCTCTTTGGCCTCGTGGCCATGTACATACACGGGACCAAACGAGACCAAAAACGCATTTCAAGTGAACACACCAAACTTACGTAGCTTTACTTGCCAGTAGAATTTCATATTTAAATCAAGAAGTATTAATGTGTTAATTTAATAACATAGGGTTTTTTGGTGCCAGATTATCCAAAATCGAGCTCGGTGGCTTGGTGCATTCGTATGCGCCTTGCGACTGGAGGAGACACGTAGGTGCATGGGTCGATCCCCGCCAGGTGCACATTTACATTTATCTGGGGTCCGTCTTACAAAGTAATGCAAAATCTGCTACCGTGGACGTTAAATGTTGGCTGATGGTCAGCTTTAAAAAAATAGATTATCCAAAATACAGTAAAGCAAGGGTATTTTTCTAACCACGAATATTAAAAGCTGCCAACGATGGGCGCATTCTACTAGACAACAAACGGCAAGGAACTTCAATGTAAACCATTGCCTCTGATTGCTCTCGTATGGCCTGCGTAAGCAGAACCCTTAGATTTCTTGTTCTGATAATACACCGGGACTTACTAGTCGATCCTATGACCTTTTCCCGAGGTGAACTCTGATGAAGCGGTGATAAGTTGCAATAAAGCGATTAAGTAGTATTTCGTTGGCTATACCAAATTTTATTAAATAAGATATTCCGTTTAAAAAAGATATAGCGTAAGCTATATATATATATATATATATATATATATATATAGATATAGCGTAAGCTATATATATATATATATATATACGAAAAACCATAAAGTGTACACCAAGCCACAATATTAAGGTTTATTTTACATCCGTCAATATTTTCTCTTATGATATGCGATTATCTCTGAACGTGTAAATTGGTCACAAAATTCCTTAATGAATAGTGAAGTATTTCCTAGCAGGTAACCCAGACCGTTTTCCCCTAGATGTAGGCCTTTGTGCATTCATCCCTTGTGGCCAGTTCATAAGTATTGAGCGCCGCTTTGTGTTTCAAAGTCTATTTAATGCATGAAAACTTTGCTAACATTTCATATACGTAGCTTTTTTCGCAATTTCTCTCCATCGTTTTGTTGGAGTGCTTTTAGTATAATGCGATTGGCATCAGAAAAAGTATACAGTGCTTCTATGCGGCTTGTAGTATATATTACAAAATGCTGGCTTCTTTCAGCTTGCTTCAGCTAGTTATGCTCGACTACGTCTCTGAATAAATATTTCAATGTTTTCAAGTTCCCATATATGCAAATTCTTAAATATTTGTTTTACCGTATTTATTCCAAGGATTTGAGATTTTTACATTAGGTGATCCTCTCGGTGGTGTTTGTCCTGTGCTCTTTCTTGAGTGTTCGTTTGTTCTGCGTTTTTCCGGGGGACGTAGGAGCCATGCATTTCAGAAAAAATGTTTTAATATGGCCAACCTTTACCTATCTTCATCCGTTCTGTACGCGGTTGAAACATTGTAGTGAAACGGTACGACTTGATGCCTATGTTTGTTGGCTTGGCTATAATGTAAAAGCGACATGTTAAAACTGGTTTCTGCCATGGTTTCTGCATTGCACAGCTGGCATTTCCTTTTTGCAAAAAATCTTGGATAAATTCACAATTATATTGGTCGGGCTGTGGTAAATAGTGACTCAATCTGCCATTATCCTGAAACCGATTCGTGTTTTAGAGATACAACATATCGGTCACTTAGGGCTTCCTGTTTCTCAGACTATGCTATAACCATGCCAGGCCGACATATGATGTTGTTAAGTCAATCTTTAAGATAACGTAGAAACGAGTGTGTGTACAATATGTAATTCGGATTTTTTAAAAATAACACCACAGATCTACATGGAGGGTCACATGAATAATTATACATCTGTTGGATTCCTGATTGTTGTGATGCTTACGTATATATATATATATATATATATATATATATAT
>MNPL01002988.1:0-15350 GCA_002081605.1 Tropilaelaps mercedesae
TATATATATATATATATATATATATATATATATAATGTGTTAATGATTGCTTCGTCATCTAGTGATACCTCGCTATGTTAAATACAAGCACTATTTATATATATGAAAACGACTTCCACAAAGTCGAGAACCGGCTAGCCGACTGGTAACTCATCATGGGTGCTCATCACGAGTTTCCCTATGTGTGCAATCAGGCCTTGACATTACTGTCTCTTTGCTTATTCGTTTTGAAGCCGCTAACCTTACTCGTGATATTTTCCCTACTGTTTTCGTAGCTTTTTAGTAGTCAGTTTTTAATTCCAACAAAGATACGTGCATGCATTCACCTCACGGCAAACACGTTTGACAAATAACAAACTAATGCAATTTTAGTATAACAAAATCATAACATAACTACAACAAGAGGTCGCAATAAAAAAATGTTTAAAACCAGAGGATATATCCGTTTCAGCTTTAACTAACGGAATACATTTTCGCATTACTTCGTAAGACGGACCCCATATAATGTAAATGTGCACCGGCGGGGATCGAACCCGTGCACCTACGTGTCTCCTCCAGTCCATATAAATGTAAATGTGCACCGGCGGGGATCGAACCCGTGCACCTACGTGTCTCCTCCAGTCGCACAAGGCGCATGGATGCACCAAGCCACCGAACTCGACGTGTTTGTACAGCTGAAATCATAAAACCGCTTCTACTCCGGTGTATCCCGCAATAAGAGATAACTGCAACAATAATTGCAATAACTGTCATAATTTTAAAGTCTAACTTTTTCTCTAAAATCTCTTGACCAAGTCATATCGGTCGTTTTTACTAGCTTGTAAAGTCTCCACGTTGCTCTTGTCAGCTCCACGGACGACGACTTCGCCCAGGTACGCCTGTACTCGCCCTGCACCTACAGGCAGTTGAAAACAGACAAGTGGAAAAGGATCAGGTTTCGCTATCTGTGGTAGGCTGCCAGCAGCCAGCCATTGAGAAGATCGTCTTTTTTCACATCCGCAGTCAGTGCCATTGTCTGTATACTCACGGGTCTATAGAAAAAAGAACACAAGAGATGCATGTGCTCGGAAAAAAACCATACTAAATATAACAATAAAGAGTCGCTTAGTGTATATTTTATTTCAGCATATAGATGAGAATTAAAATAATTTCAATCCCCCTGAAATGTTCCACTATTCAAAATATTACGCAATTTGATACAGTTACACAAATCCTTTGGAAATGTCTACAGACGCGCATTCACAGATAAGCGCACAGTGATGGCTGGCTAGTAAGTATTCTTAACGTGAAACAGAACCTACCATGCAGGTCATATTTTTCATCATTTTGTAACTTTTACGTTCACCTGTAGCTGGGTCGGCCCTTTTTCAAAGCTTACTAATTATAAGATACATTTACACAATAAGAGTAAAGCACCTCGCGAATCTTATTTACGTATCATACGTGGCAGAAATCTCGACCGAAGGTTGTTGTTGGTCAGACACTAGTTTTGTTCACAATCCAACAGCTCTGTCCGCTGCTCGGCAGATATTAACATTTGCAACGACTAAATATGCATATATTGACGGATGTATTCATTGAATATTTATAGACGAGCCTTTACCCAGAAAAGATTTTGCTAAACATGCACAAAGTAAGATTGTTATGTTTTTTTGGAATTACTCCATAAAGCTTTGTCTAATTTTGCTCCAGCAGACGCATTTGCGGTTCATTCTTAGGAATTGTAAGTGTGAATAAAATACCTGTGTGAATAAAAGGAGCCTGTTTAACATTTGACATTGGGATTCTACAAAACCAGCAGCCACAGCCAGCTTCATTGCATAGCCTATAATAGTGCAAACATTTGGAATTTTTAGTGGATCTTATGTACAAGTGAAAAAACTATTTTAAACATGAATCGGCAAAATTGATTTCCGTTCTAAAAAAATTTAGTGTTTTGATTAAGTTGCATACATATGATAAATAACCTTAATTTCATACCTTTACCGTAATGTACGGGTGGTACTAGTTATAGCGGTTGGCAGCTTGCCACGGAAAACAAAGATTTATTTGAGTTTCACTACATTTTGCCGACTAATAATAGATTGACTTTTATAGACCTGTAAATATAAATTCAAAATAAAAGTCTATGAAGTTATTTATCAAGCACAAAGAAAAAATGTCTCTGTGGAAGATAGCATCTTCGGCATATTTTAAAATAGCGGTATCAATCAAATGATTAGCACAATCTCGTAAGGGCTTCAAAGGTCATGAGAACAGCTTCCGGTAATATAATAGCGATGTAAATCATTCTTGTTCAGCGAGTGAACGTGCAATTTCACACGTTTCTACATAGTACTACGTTTACTTGTATACATACGGTAGAAAATTATCGACCTGGCGACATGGTGGATGAACAGACAGAAACTATACGACAATAGAGTAAACAACTACAGTATTAAGCGGCACGAATTTGTGATTATCTACCTGTTATAGTTATTATCGCTGCAATGACGTACAAAGGAAATGGCCACCAAACACTCTGTAACACACCTAACCGCTGTTAATGTCACTTGTTCTGGCAGCACTTCGTCATTGACGGAGATCGCCGACGTAGTTGCCGCTAGTAAGCATCTTGTTGCGGATACCGACTCATGTCCATAGAATGCTAATAAACTGAATAAACTGAAGAAAAAGGCGGCTCGTCGTGGTTCGTCAGCGGTGGAAATGTCTAAGATCGAACGAAATGGGAAAGGGCGTTA
The DNA here is from genome assembly GCA_002081605.1 of Tropilaelaps mercedesae. Taxonomy (NCBI): domain Eukaryota; kingdom Metazoa; phylum Arthropoda; class Arachnida; order Mesostigmata; family Laelapidae; genus Tropilaelaps; species Tropilaelaps mercedesae. The sequence continues at coordinate 2,742 of MNPL01002988.1, forward strand.
CAAACGAGAGCCACCGACAGGGCCATCTCAGAGGGACGTATTAGCCTAAGGAATATATATTACCTAGTTTTAAATTCTTATAATGTACTGAATCGTACGGCAAACATATTTCAAATGTCTGAGCTCGCTGTTAACCCCTTGATCATTGCATGCAACTAAATTCTTGCAAGACTCGTCAATAGCGTAGACCATGTTACACATTTTAGTTTTACCTTAAAAAAGCTAGATCGAAATTGCATAATCATACATAAAACGCACTCATGCCCATTTACTTATGCTTTCGAATGTGAGCATTAAAAATTATTAAATTCTTGCAACTCTTGCCGACTCCATTGCTATTGCTAAAATAAGCAGTTTCTTAATATCCTTTACTGTAGTTTCTACGGTGCGCTTTAAAACGCATATTTTATTAGCACTTAGATATATAACAAAGATTAGAGTAACAATTTGGGCTTTTAGTAGCTCTGGGATAGTCCCGTGTATATGCAAATCACATAAAAGTAAAAGGTAAAAAACCTAGAATACACCCTTTCTTGCCTAGGGAATTGTTATAAGTAAAACTAAGAACGAGTTGGATCGGTGCACTGAAAACAACGGTACTTCCTCTAACATCGATACCAGATTAAAGCAACAAACTATTGAACGATTCCGTATGTGATTACAATAGTATATTGGAAAGAATTAATTGATAAAGTCCGCTTCCTCACTTTTAAGTCACGCATAGAACAATACCAACAACGTATTTCAGTTATCGAGCGATTGCAATTCCTCTGGATTTAATGCCAGGTCCCATCAAGGCTGTTTTTCCAGTTTAGGCCTTCCCGCCCTCTCAAAGTTTACGAGCACTAAGAACCACAACTCTAATGCTAGGCCATGTCATAGATGTCCAGTGCGATTATATTTTTCACCACAAAGCGCCGCCGACAACGCCCTATGAAGACCAAGGCCGCGTAATAAAGGCTTAGAAGTAGTAATGAGAAAATTAGTTTCTTTTAGTTAAATTTGAAATAGATCCATGAGAGAACACTTAATTCTTAATTATGTGCATATGAACAGAATATTTGGATATAAGGAACTATTGGAACATAACTTTTGCTAATAAGGCGTGAATTAGACAATATTGTGGAAATATTTGCACCCCAAATTTCTTGTCAAATTCCGTCTCACTATCGTGCTTACCTCAATTTATATATTCATGTCTCCTTTTCAAATAAGTGAATGTACCTGTTCTCTGACCTTACTGATCTTACAGTAGCGAACTTCCAGACTTCTACGCAAGTAATGACACACGTGTAACCGCAAGCGTTTCGACCTTTCAAACATAATCATTTGGGCACGCATACACAGTGTCTAAAGTGGCATTTTTTATTTTCAAGTTTTTAATACGAATGAGCTTAAATGGGAAGTCGAGGATAGCTATCGGCCGTAGATGAAATATATCTATGTGTAATCCATATCACAAAATTGTCTAGACTTACAAATCTCTCCCGCGTTGTTTCTTCTAGCTACACTGAAATGATCATGGTATATTACTCAGATCCCGTTGAGGTAACTATTTTGAACTTTAAAACGCTTCAACGACATAAATACAAACAAAAAAAGTTCATACTAAACATAACATCTTAACTGATAGAATATAAAATATGAATCATAATGTCAGTCATATAGTTATGCTATGCGTTCATGTTGCCATCGCAGTCCGTTGGACGATTAGGCACAAGTTTATCAATAACGTTATTAAAATAAGTAAACAATACCATGATCATAATGATAGCAAGGGCGACGGCAAGGATAATACCGATATCGTTACTGTTAGACTTAGATGCGTGCGCCGGGTGATGTCGCGTTCAAGGACCTATTTCACAGTCACTTTTTTCCACAGTCTCTTGTAACATTCGGCTATCTGACGCACATGCGCGGAGATATATATGAATATATACCTAATATAGTTTAGGGCTACCATGTGCGCATTGTGTAAAGGCATTAACTGTTGTCTGCCTTCTGTACATGTATAGACGTCCACTCAGGCCAAAAGATATCAGAAATGCCCCATGTCAAAATATACTTAATTATAGTAGCCACTCTGCCGACGCGTACAGACATGAGCAGCGAAGGCGAAATCGACATAAAAGGTGAAACTGTAGCACAACCGTAAACGAAATCACTATGTAAACTAAAATACGTCGAAATTGTTACTTTTTCACTAGGTGTACAGCTACTCAATTTAGTTAGTTCGTTGGATTCGTTTGAAATTCGCAGACTACGTATGTAATCGGCCTCTGTTAATATGAGGCTTTGGCAAAGACCGCTGGTGTATATAGCTTCCATTTGGGACCAATGCCGCATGATAGTTGCAGTCAGCCCGAAAATCGACAGCATTTGGAGGAATCGATAGCAATGAAATTGTAGCAATACAATCGACAGTCGTCACTTCAGGGTGTCTCAAGCCAAACTTCTCTAAACGAAATAGAAAAAAGTCGTCCAGAAAAATATATCATACGTAATTTTATACGTTTTTGATTTTCGTTTTTCTATTTGCCATCAGCGCACCAAATGTAGCCGAAAAACTTGAGACTAATATCATGGACCGACAACAACATTCATGAACGCAACTTATCTAGATACTGTGATGTATATTGGCATGATTGAGGTAATGTCAGATGCAAAAAGAGAACTCTTGGCTGACAAATGTATGTATATTATAATAACGATAACAACCACGCTCTTTCTAAGCTCCTTTCAGCTACCGTCTGATTAACGTACCAGAAGAAAATGCCCTATATAAGCACAAAGTGTGGACGTATCACCCAAGCAACGCTGACATTTTTTAATCTACTTGTGTCGTTTATAAGTAGTCAAATCAATTCTACCCATTTGCGTCAAACTGGTGGTTTGAGTGTTACAGGAAACATTGCGAGCCCTACGCGCAGGTAGGCTCGCCATGCAACAGTGATCAATAATTACCTATTTCTGTTTTTGCACGCGTCAATGACACTCGACGCTTTTAGGCAATCGCTATTGGGCTAGCTGATAAGGTTTTTTTCTGCTCTTGATTACGCAAATATATAATTTTTCACTGAACTCGACGGGCAACGCTGTACAAGCCCTAATTAATTTGATAACTTACATAATCAACCTTTAAATCATGAGAAATTATTAACGATTAGAAAATGGGTTAGCTTAGTATACGCAACAGATGTAAAAAATAACACTGCATAGAAATGTTGAGCTCCTTGTAGGTATCTATGCATATTGTTGTTTATATTACGTATATATTACGACAAGAAACGAATTTTAATATTGAATTTTATCCTAGTAGCAGTGAAAAACAGAACGCAACCATCTAATTGAGGTTATCAATCATCGACAAGCTTGCACCTGAATTCCGTCGTGGTGTCAATGATTTTTGTCTACCCAAAATTTACTAAGCGTAGTTATTTCATTATGCGTATTTAGTGTTGTTTTTCACGTTGCAGCACGTAACTACCCAGCCCATCGATCGTCACCGCCTTTTCCGCGCCGGTGCAACTTTTACATTCTGAGCAGCTTAGCTCCCATCTTAAAATTGCTCAGACCGATATTTTCTTCCTATTTCTTTCACGGGCGTTCCACTCCAGAGAATGAATAGAATTACTTCAGCGGTGCTTCGAGCGCGTATCTCGGGTGAGAAGGTTTCAGCTGGCTCGAACATAATTGCTTTCGTGGCCCTTGCTGCATACTTCTTGCTGTGGTGTGACCAATGCTACCCAGTGATCGGTGATTGCGCTTCACTAACGAGCAACCAGTTAGCAAACATATTCACTGTAACACTAAGCCGTGAAATGCGACACAGAGCAGTTTCGATCCATTCAGATTCGTCTTCGCACTCCGGTCGACCCAATTCAAAGCTCGCATGCCATCATACACTTGGAGTGACGATAGCTCGACAAAAGCACGCACAAAAACAAACATACATACACATATGAGGGAACCACGGCAATACGCGAAATAAAACACCCAAGCATAGTTTCCACAGCACCAAACTCGTGAATTGAATCAAACTACTCGAAACGCTTTAGCGTATTTCAAAAATTACGGCTGTGGACTGACGGGCAAAGAGCTGTCTTTTCTTTTATTGGGGGGACTAGAAGAACACGCTTTCTCTAGTAAATAGCGAGCTGAAGTGTAAGCTGTGAGACACACCCATCACACTGAAAAGAATAAGGTTAGCAGGAAAGGTAAAAATGGCCATCGGCAAAAGAGGGGCATTGCTTGACTCGATATTCTATTGTTGAACCCTAAACAGTTTCGCTTAAGTGTTGTTTGCCCCTAGTAAAACCACAGAATAGACGACAAACCGCGTCCAACTAAATCAGGAAGCCAAGGCCAATTGGCGGATACAATTATTAGCTGACCAAACCTCGTAAGATTTCGACTGAAACAAATTTAAGGAGGAAGACCAAATTTTATTGAATGAACAAGACATTACAAATGGAGAAAATAATCTATTTAAAAATATAATGAGCTGAATATTGCTTAACAATATGATATCTTAGAAATATGGACATAATTATAGCATTTTACTAGCGAATTAATTGCCACACCATAAAAAATACACTCTGAAGAATATTGAAGCTAGCATTAAATTGGTAGTGAACGTACCACTTGATGACCATATCAACGACTATACAATACAGTATCTTTCACTAAAATTCAAAAGCGTAAACTGAACAAATTGAGGCATTAACATTTGGGAACAGTTTGAATGCTATCCGAAATACATATACGTATACACGTACACACTCACGTATGTACCCACCCACAAACAGATACGCACGCGCTATCGTATGATACCAGCTAAAAGTCAACTATCATAACTTTTTGTGATGTCTTTTGTTACCTCTGAGGCATTTAAGACTAGCCTATAGAAACTATTCATGATAGCAACGACAGGTCTGGCACCACTGCTGTCTATTCAGGAGCATTGCCCATGAAAGTAATAATTTTTTCAAGTATTGTTTTTGTTCTCTACTTTGTACGACGTTAGTAAGGAAAAAAATTCCTATAGAAAAAATTTTGCAGTCAGGCAGGTCCCCTACGCGCTTGGATTTATCCGGCAAGAAGCGGAACAAATAGTGCTTCAAGCCACGTCATATTACTTATGGCATTATACAGCACTGTCATTTGATAGCTGACATGAACATTGAGGGTTCGAAATTACGCGTACAAGCTTCTATATTCTTGGAGTCTAGCGAAAACGAATTTGTACGCGTATACATTTATTTACAGTAAAAATGATTAAAAATGTTATCTTTTTATACAGATACATATTTTATACTATTTAATAATACTTTCCAATCAATAACACATACGCCTCAGTGCTTAATGCTCATCGGGGAAATGTTTCCTCTGCCATTAGTTGTATTCGATTACAACGAATCAGATCATATCTTTCGTCAGCATCTGCAATCGGACACAGTTTTCTAGACCTGATTTGCTCGAAGCTTTAGTTACAGGTGTCAAAAGTTGCGCATATGATACATATGGCATAACGGTGCTCTTAATATATATATGTCCTCCTCTCACTATGTGTATATGTTTCCCACTTAATGACGCCCCACTGGTTGTACCCAATACGGGTACTCATACTGGTGATTCATACGTTATTTTCCAGCCCTCTGTCCCCGATATATACCAGTTGAAGGGTAAGTCACTTCAAAACAATTCTGCTTCGTTATTTTTTCCTGATTCCATTGCGACTATCGTGTTTGTGAGTCACTAGCCGTTAGGGCATCCACTACTACCTTCTCTTCCTTGGCGTCCCGAAGGAACGTCCCACCAACAACGGCCACAGCAAGTCAATATGCATTGAAAGTTTATCGCCAACACATAAAAGATCCGTTGAGGCTGTTTTCAGCAAGATGCCGCTGCTGCTCAATAGTCAAACCTGTAGCCAACTTACTAAATCTGGATAGATACAATCCACACAACCGCGTGAGTAAGAGTACCTCTTAACCCTGAATGTTCGTAGAAATAGACGCAGGGTACCTTATTTCTTGTATGTTTGTATATATTTGTGCAAGCTTTTCTTTAAGGGCTTACGGGGTTTGTTATTAACGACATCTGCGAAGGGTGTGCAGAATAGCCATGTAGCTAAACGGAGTCCCAAAAGCCCCGAGTGGCCGTCGTTAAGGCACCGCGCTAGCGCTGTCTGCAGCTGCGGAATCGATATTTTGCTATATATTTCCTAATCGAAAGTTGCGTCATCAACAATTAACAGTGATAATAATAATAATAATAATACTGATAATGATAATAACAATATCCATTTGGAGCTGAAAAGCTTAGTTTAGTGACCGAGCTCGCATAGATACGTCGCAGGCACTGTGACATGCTTTTTCTCTGATGCAAAATTTGCTGCTCGTGGATGAAAAAATAAAATTTAACCAGCGGTAAAGTCAAGCTAAAGCTGCAGTTGGGTTCCTTCTCATCGCTTTCCTAGCGTTTAACAGGTTCAGCTTGTTGTTTAGGTCACTATTGAAGAAACACGCAGGATTTCTTTCAGTAAGCTGAATAAATTTAATTTGAATGTTAACTACAATACAGATTAACGGCAATATAAAGTCATGGTTTTTACGTTTTTACGAAAGACATTGAGTTAGCTATTTCACAAATAATCGAGGATTCTATTCTAATTAAATAAGACAAATTATAATTTAATTAAAAAAGCAATTGTAGCTCTCAACAGTCATGACACATCATATAATGATGTCACAGTGGTACGATCAGAAAATTATATGTGTGGCAGGTGGAACAATTTTCTAGCTTCTTGTTTTTTTCAGATGTACAAACATATGGATGTAAAGAAATCAATATTGCACAAGTGTTTCCATACACTCTATTACGTACTCCTGACACATAGAAAAGCGGCCTGTTATAAGACTTAATGTTACGAAGTAATGCAAAAAGCACTATTATATAGGTTGAATGCGGGCTGATAGTCAGCCTTAAAGATGTTGTGATGAGGTTCAGCTTAAGCTTGTCGGCTGAGCGCCTAAATAGAGCTCCAAACACTTACTTGCGCACATACACCGATTTATCCATATGAACGCGAATGTCAATCGGGTCTTGTGGCCTTCACCGAAGAGTATTAGTTATTTAATATACGAAGCTCGTCACAGTTATCTGATTGTCAGGTAGTTATATCTGACTGCCATAAATCAGCAAGATAGTGGACTAAAGCCTAGTGCGTCGATTGCAGGCTACGAAATAGGCTATTTCGATAAATTCGGTTACTTTCTCGTTATAGTAGCACTCAATGATAGATGTTGACAATTGGAATATATATGTATATATATATACACATTCCATCAGCTGTTTTTCCCGTATCCAACTAGCCACAGTATCCAATTGTGGTTATCGATTGCTTTTCTGTAGCACGTTCTTCAGACAGAATAGTTTTCGCTTTATTAGGGGGGGATACACTGTCCAGCGATTCATATGGTGTGCCTGACAACACTACCCTAGTTAATTGACCAATCGGCTAAATACTTGCTATCTGTCTGCATATGCTGACCATACCAAAGCCATTCGAGTTCCGTGGCAACCACCTAATCAATAGATTCTTCTTCCGTTATCTGCTCTCTGTTTAGACGAACAGTCTTCCTGAAGGTAAGTATTTAATGATGGTGATCTATGAACCTGGCAATCCGAATGGCGCCACTTCTATGGCATAATTCGACATCGTTGCATTATTGCTTTAAGATCTATAAACGTTTAGAGGTCGACAGCATTGTGGATCAATCCTTTATGAAACTTGGAACCTAGCAGATGATGCAAATTACTGCCATTATTGTCATTGTCAGCCAAATTTATCTATATTATTGTTGCAAGAGCATGTCTTTGACGCAGTACGAAACCTATTTGTATTGATTGGATGGAGTAAGATATCAGCAATACATTTTGCCTATATATTGCGCCTTTGGCACGTGTAACACACATACACATACATATATATTCGGTACTAACCTATATTTTCCTCGCTGTATTCAGTTATATCGTTTCAGCCACTGCGACAGCTCTGGCGATTGTCGTCTTAGCATGCTATAATTGTACGGTTGTTGCCAACTTTAAGCCAAGACTCTTCGTGGGTTTAACTCTCTGTTAGTCGAAATTGTTCGAAGAAATTCAAAAAGCAGTTTTGAACTATGGACGGGAAGAGCCCTTATAACGTTCACAATATATATCATTACATCCATTTTTAGGGTGCGAAAAATATCAGGGCTTCATTGTTTTGACAGTCAAATTGAGAATCGTCAGAACTTGTAACTAGCAGGTGCAATTTTTTGGCGCACACTAATTGTATTAAAAGCGGCGACTCAAACCATTCGCAGTTATCCTTATTCGCCATATCCGACCTATCACAACATCCTTCATACCTCGCTAAACGAAAGCAGACAAATAACCTTTACGTGTAAACCTTATCGGTATATAGTTGCAACTTGGTTCAACAGAAAGGGTAAGCTTCATGAAGTTGCTCACAAAATAATTTTTTAACCTCCTCATGTATTTCTCACAGCACGGAATGTCCTTGCTGCGGCCATTTTGCCTTGTTCACTTGTACGAACACATTGTAATTTAGTATACGAGCAATATTGTAATTTACTCAAATGTAATTCAGTAAGCTGATCGTCTGGTCTCATATTAAAGACGATTAACTAGACGGCGTGAAGTAATTTTTTTAAATAAAAGTATGATAGTGAGAAAAGCAGAATAAAACATAAATAAACACATAAAAAAATGGACGTCTGCACACCCAGCATAGGTACCTGCAGCTAGCAAATCGAATGTCCAGTCATTGATCACGAAATCGTTGATTAAGATTACGATACGACTGTGCGAGCAGAACAAAAGGCCCTACCTCACGTGCACTGTTTGTCACCTACTAAGACGTTACGCAACTAGACCCAACTCTATTCAAACAACTTTACTAGAGGTTTAGTTCTGTTACCATGTGCCATTATATGTTTAGACTGAGCGAACCCGTGGTTAGTCAGCTTCAGCCTGATTCTCATTGAAACCCGAATACCATTTAAAACACCTATTCGGACATCGACCGATAGCTAGATGCTAAAAGCTAGCTTATGTTAGTACTAAGCGAAGAACGCAAAGAGTCGTAAATCTGAGCCTTATGTCGACATTGGCTGACCATTGCCACGCCCCCCACGCAAAGAGAATGCTGTAATGGGCACTTCTTCACTCTTCAAGAAAATACTAAGATGACATTTGACTACACGTGGTTCAAGGAGGCGGTGGAGGTCAACGGTAATCTATTCCTGCGTTGGTTAGTTAACTGTAGTCGAACTCGGTGCTTGGCTCATTCGCGTGCGCCTTGCGACCGGAGGAGCCACGTAGGTGCACAGGTTCGATCCACGCCGTTGCATATTTATATTTATGAGGTCCGTTTTAGAAAGGAATACAAAAAGCGGTGTTGCGAACGCTAAATGTTGGCTGATAGTCAGCCCTAAGAAGACAAAGTTGGCTAACTATAATTGCGGACACAATTAAGCGACATGGAGACTGTTATTTGAAATGAAGAATTTAAAAGATTAACACGACCAACACCCAATGAACTAATAGAAAAATCGCTGAAATCTTAACTACCTTGTGGTCTTTAATTCGAGCCCGAAGACTCTTGCATTAACGGCAACAACAGTCGACATGCATTTATTGGTGTTTACAATGCTCACATATCAAACCAACAGTGGATGATAAAGAAAACACCTGCAATAACAAGATGAGCTGGTTCTAATATTATCTGTAGTCACTTGTTGCTGAATTGAGAATGTAAATTTTTAAACATTCCGGCCGGCTTCTTTGTCGGCCCCATATTCAGGCCTAATCAGCCAACCAGCCTGACCATCAGCCAACATTTAACGTTCCCGGTACCGATTTTTGCATTACTTTGTATGACGAACCCCATAAATGTAAATGTGCAACGCCGAGGATTGGACCCGGGCATCTATGTGTCCCCTCCGGTCGAAAGGCACACGCGACTGCGCCAAGCTATCGAGTGTTTGTTGGGTATAATTATCAAATGACTGTCACTAACTAGTGATGCGATGTAAAGCACGCTCTCTCCAATATCGGGAAGGTGGAATACTTTTCAAAATGACTGGTGTTAAATATATCAATCTGATCCGCTGTCGAACCTAATATAATATCGTTAGTTGTATTATTAGAGAGCCTTGTCTACTGTTTGCTGTCCTCCAGTTTGTTTTTCGCCGCCTCCTCTTGCCTAGGCCTTTCCCGCGGCACCGGCTTCCGCTTCTGCTACAGATTTATTTTAATTCTTCGTCACGATCATTCGCAACGCCAGGTAAGAACGTTATACATATACGTGCCTTTATCTCAACTATGACAGATTATTCCATGGATTGTACAGTTGGTTTCGCATAATTTACGTTTATTGTCGGACGCCTCTAGTCAATGGCAGGCGCCACATTATGCCTAAACCCCAGGCAGCAGGGAACCCCGCAGACAACACCGAAATGCCGCTAACTCCGATGAGCCAATACAGACTCCTCCTCGACCTTGGTTGAAAGCCAAGGTCAATAGCCGCAGCCCTCGCATGGGCCAAGGTAGGGCGGCCAGCCTTCAGAGCTAACTACCGGGATACCTTACACCTTGCCGTACCACCTGCCGCAATCGAGTTGCTTTTGGAGAAGTACAGGGTGACCGACTACTTGATGACGCATGATGATGATGCTTGATGAACCTCTAAAATCTAGTGCTCCATTTACAATGGAAATCGACGTCACGTTTCGCATTCGGTCACTCGCACCGAAATCGAGTTTTTCGGCCTGATTTTGGGCTGATGCCAAAGCAAAGTGACCCGATTTTTTCTGATATAGCCAGGAAAGGACACCTCCGTCACGGAATTCCACATAGACACAATGTAAACCGCTTTTATATTTCTTCTTATCTTTATTGAGGCGATGAATATGTTACCCATTCGCAACTGAATTGACCCACAAAGTTGTACAGAGGCAAATAAAGGCTGACATGTTATGGGCAAGTTCGTTTCGCTTTGTCCGTTAATCAAAATATTAAAAAATATGACGTGTAAGCCCGCCATTGTAATGGCTTTCTGTAAAGGCACTGTAATGGCATCTTGGTTAGAATCTGCGGCTCACGTCAATTAGCAAACAAACATCTCAATAGAAAACTATGAGTTACGAGTCGTATTTCGAGTTGCCATTGCTTATCTATTCCTCTTATCCTCTCGTTGGTTGAGGTGTTACGGGCCCATATCTAAGAATTATGTGCTATTATATAAAACAAAAACTCTTGTACTTAGTTTGGGGGCAATGTGAAGTGGTTAAATGCGCACTTACTCCATTTCTCTGTAAAAACAAGCTTCAGATTCCTGACCTCAATCATAGCGAGCAACTCTCTCAATCCAACCTGACGATTGGTGTAAGATCAGTTTGAAATATTTTATGTTCTATTTATAAAAATACAAATCCTCGAAGGAATCGACTGCTACGAATCATCTGCTACAAAGGCAATTCACGTCAGCAAACACAATTAACGCAACGCAGCTGCGTAGTCTTCCTCTGAAACTGCTGATGCGCTGTTTTTTGCGTACAACGAGGAACTTTAGTAGAAAGCGGTTGAACACGCGTACAAGCTAGAGGGATTATATGTCTTTTTCTTGCGCTACTGTCTAACTTCTGTATAACAGCCGATAGTCTGGCTCAGTTGAGGGAGCGATCGTGTCATTTGGGATAATTAGTAATTTTTGTGAAATCGTGAGCTAAAATCGGTTCACACCTTTGCTATAATCGTGATGTTTATATTTTTGTTAGACATGATATTTTTTCTCCTAATAAAAACGTGTTTGCTTTGGTATACAATCATTTGGAAAGTGCTGCCCTCTTCGAAAATTTCGATTCTTTTTGAGGCTTGTATTTATTACGGAACATCGTTGGCAACATATGGAGTCGTAAAATCCTATGAAATATATTAGTTGTTTAGTCTCGTAACAGGCTACCAACTTATTCTATAAATAACCAGCATTTCTGCTCGCGTAATAGAAGGTGAATCTGCTTTTGTCTTCATATACCGCTTGGATGCAATCGAGCGAATACATCTGAATGCCGATAGTGAATCACGTCAAAATCTTCTACGCAAAAGCAGCGATGTTTCTGTTGGACATGTCAGAGTTTCATCACACAAATGATCGATGCACTTACGTTAAAAATGAGTTCAGCTGCGTTTCGAACTGCGTCCGCTACAAGGAGAAGCTGCGCAGAACGTTAGCCACAACATTACGGCCTCGTTACACTTGCTGACACGCAGCTAGACAAGCCACCCACCAAAAACTGCTCCTCTAGCTGTCTATCCCGAACAGCTAGCCCCGACTATTTGCGCCAGTCCCCACTTACTTGGTCTAGACGGAAATACGTACCCGGAAACGCCGGTACGGTTCAATCCCCAGTCTAAACATTCAGTCAGGTGTCTGAAGAATTGTTGGGTATTAAGTCATACTCGATTATCAGCTCGAGTCGCTCACGCGTTATATATATATACATATATATATATATATATATATATACATATATATAT
>MNPL01002989.1:0-19503 GCA_002081605.1 Tropilaelaps mercedesae
ATATATATATATATATATATATATATATATAGATGTCGACGTTGTAGTTTGTGTTCTTCGTCTCCCACTACTGAAAAAAGACCTAGATAGGCCCGTGGAAAGAGGTACCGCATTCCATGTTTCCCGGTCCAACACAGTTTCTGTCATTCTCTTTGTGCGCTCGTGCGCCGACACCCTTGCAGGTCGCCAGGCCGACGGAACACAAAGGCGAAGACACGTCGGACGCTCTGTTCCTCCGCTGATCACACTATCTTTTGTCGGCGTGTACTACGTGCGGTTGTCTCTTCGCTCCATCCGACGAAACACAGGCCCAGTTCAAACCTGTCTGCCACTTGTAAAACGTCAACCACGGAGAGAATCAGACATACTCTGTGAGGCAGAATATTTTAGCAGCTTGAATAAATAGCGTATCCTTTGCTCAGCTGATCGTACCCGTCGGTCCTGCCCATGTGTGACCTAGTCCTAGTAGTGGCAAACGTTTACTCTAAATCTGCGCACGATTACTGTGTATGACCCGAGTGGACTTTATTGCTAAGATGACCGCTGTTTTATATATGCATCGGATTGCAGCTCCTACGACTGAGCCTTAATGGAAACGATAGCTTCATTCGTAGCCGAAGCGTAAAACATCAAGTGGTGGACGCAACGAAGCGCGGCGGGGGTACGGTTAGGGAAATCGCTCAGCCTCTTGAGCTTATTCCCAGGTGATTCCAGAATGGTCCGGTTGAGCCATACGAACACCATACGCGTATCCAGGACATGGCCTAAAGCTCAGAACACTACTTCAAATAATTGATATTTTAAGACTCACCCTGGACAGCGTGTGCTAAGCTTAATCACTGCGTCTCTCTGGCCGCTAGGCGGATCTGCCGTTGGCCCACGTCGGCGATCGGCGGGAGGCTCCAAATGCCGCTAAATAATACACCCGATCGGGCTGTTCACACGCACATCTATCGTCTAAATAAAGGTAGCAGCGGAAGGAACCATCTAAAATGAATCTCTGGAGGCAAAGTTTGTTGATCTCACTTCAAATGTAGAGCATACCCCATGTTCCATTGGTACTAGAAGTTCGGTCAGGCAGAGTTGGTTGTTCGGTCTAGGTGGACATTGTAGTTTGCACGTAGGCACGTTTACCAGCGCGCTCCTCATCTCGATGCACCGTTGCATGAAACTGACCTACGTCGCGTAGAGAGGATTTAAGCCGGCGGGGTGGCTTTTTTGCTATCTGCAAATTACGCAATTCCATGCGTCAGCAGTCGATAACTTCTGGCACGGCCTCCCACGAAAAGATGTCAACGAAGTCTGAAGTCGGCTGGCCGAAGCGACCGGCGCTCGGGGGAGGAACGGTGAGGACGACACAAATCGTTGATGATTTGCCTATAGAGAGAGGACGGTATAAAAACACGCAGCAAAGCAACTCGTGGACATATTTGAAATATGACGCCTTCATCACCCACCACCCTCTATTGCGGCCAGGAGTTATGGATGTCTCGATTAAAAAACCGAAAAATTACGAAAGGTTATAGCAAGTGTGAACAGTACGTAGCAAAATAGAAATAACACCTATGTCTAATCTACGTCATATACCATCAAATGTATTCGGCACGGTAAACTTCACGGAGCACGAAAAGCCGGCCGGATGCATGACCAAAAACTGTTCTACTGGAGTGGATAAGTCGTTTGTCGTAGAGACTGGTTTAGAAATAATCAATAGCTTATCCCTTGAAAAGGCTTTCTGAATAACCTCGCTGTTACAACGTTCTATCCAATCAATGCCTTTCACAGTACGCGGCATCTTCTGGCCGTAAGGACCAATGCTTTGTTTGCCTGTATGCAGTATTAGTGTCTACGAGATGAATGGTACAGATTTATGGTAGCCTGAGTGGTCAAGTAGATAAGTAGCTAATCCAGTTTGAATCGCGCTTGCAAAAGATAATACTATCTTGTATGCATTGCGCGCGTGGGACAGTCGAGAAAACGCGAAATCCGGTTTCCGATCTTCGAGCGGTAAACCTCTCCAAAAAAAATGTAATTGTCTCGTAGTTTTCGACTGCGGACTCTACCCAGACGGTGGCCACCTCTGTACGACTCAAATCCAATTCTATGGATCATCCTTGGTTAACTTTACTTGGCTGCTCTGATCTCGGCTTGCATTCGTATGCGCCTTGCGACCGGGGGAAACGCGTAGGTGCATAGGTTCGATCCACGCCGGTGCGCACTTACCGTCCGTCTTACGAGGTAATGCAAAAACTGCTACCGTGGACGTTAAGTGTTTGCTGATGCTCAGCCCCAAAAAATATAGATATAATTGTGACCGACACTGATGATACTTAAAGAAAATTTCTCTTACATCAGCGTTTCAACAAAAAAATCTATAAAATATAAAGCATATTTGATTCGATGAGTCCTTGGAAATGTATCATAACTTCTGACATACCTTTTAACTTTATAGGTTTCACGTTTCACACTTGAATAATAACGAAATTTTCCGTCTAAAATGAGCTTGTATTTTTTACGAACGATGTAAGCATATCTGTAGAAACACCGTTTAATACCCTAATACGATTATCATTAATCGTTTGAAACCTCTCCTATATATTTGCGATTTATGTGTATTATATATTTCCGGCTTCGATTTTACTCATCCTTTCGTCGTGGAACTATGACTCTGCCCACCTCAAAAGAAACCCATCTTTGATCCCACTCAGCACTGATTACTGCATCGCACTACAATAACGAAGCTAATCATGTTAAGTTACTATTACTCAGCCCTCTGTTTACGACGTTTCTACGTCTTGCAAACATAAAAACGAGACCTGACATAGCTTTGTTTCACCCGTTGATAGAGGCCGCCGGGCTAGATAACGTAAAAGCAAGTTTCCGACCTTCTGACGACAAACATCCCCAAAAGTAAATGATTCTTTTAGTTTTGTGAACTGTGAAGTCTACCTAGACGGTGGCCACTTCCATACATTTTGGATTCAACTCTATAAATCACGTTTGCTCAATTTCACTTGGTTGGCCTAATGACAGTTGAAACTAATCACTTGAGATTTGTATTTATATTGTTTATTTAGAAAAAATTATCGTTGTTATAAATGCCACAAAGCACAAAACATGGCGGAATGGCTTGAATGCACTTCATACAAAACGCACAGAGACTTATGTCATTTTCTGCGTTTTCAATACACAGCTCCATTCAGAGACTCAATGAATAAAATGATCTTAGACGGCCAAGAAAGAAAACTTAGTTTTCTATACTCGGCATCAATGAACACAGGCGTTAGCAGATTCGTCAAAGCATCATCCATTCACTGCTCACGATTGCCCAATTCAAAGGCCTGCCTGCAATTTAGGGACAGGCCCCACAGCATGCCGGTTTTCAATTTCTTTGGGTGTCCTATCAACAGTAGACTACAGCCTGAACCACCTACATTCGTCTCTAAAGTCGATAGGACATCTTATTTCTTCGACTTATTTGATCGTTCCAAGTAGCTGCGTTATGGTAACTGCCGCAATGAGAAATCCATGAATTTCGCAGTTCGAACAGAAGGCTTCGTTTGCACATATCGCAACCAGACGAACTCACGAACTAGGCGACTGCCAATTCCAGCAGGGTGTAAGCGGAGTTGCCTACATTTGGCTTTTCGCAGTGAGCACATGATAGATGGGTAAACTCCGGCGATGAACTCTGGCTTAACATGTTCGTTTAGCTTCTAGCGGTCGTTCAATGGTCACTCAATACTCACTAATTAGGGCATCTGCGATCCCACTGGCAACTTTAGTCGTACACGTTGCGATAACATATTGGTAGTTACCTCAGAATCGCCTATTACCGCGTTGCGGGGACTTCTGCCATACGCCCCGATGGTAGCTAGGCAGTTTTGCGACAAAATGTCCGCTGTCCATTGAGCGCTAACTAGACAATGCGGTTCGGACCTGTAACGGCCCTACATTAGCGTTCCTACCAGGAAAGATCCAAGGCGACAGCTCCAACACAACGCGCCGTTGCTCTTACAAAGGCCATTCATGTGAACAAAGCAACGGACAAAAGCTGCCTCAGAGAGACAACGGCACGTGTGGCGTGCTACAGAAAAACGTAAATTAAATATGTATACGTCGACGACTACACTGTATACCACTAGTTAATTTTCCCTCTGTGTCAGCGCTGCCACAGAGTCGTAGCATACAACTCGCACGGCCGAAGAAATGAACTCAGGAGTCACTTAACGTTAACCTCGTTGCCGAAGTATGTAGCAGTAGCCAATACGAAGAAGGATGCAGAATGGGTCACTGAATAAACTCAGGTTGGTTCGTAGCTCCATGAGGAAAGGCTAGCAGAAGCGAAGCCCTACACGTTGTCTGCACCAAACTTCATGTAAACGTGACGGCCTACCTTACAATGTACTGCGTAACTATTTCACCGGTATGGTCTAACCGAAAATCTCAATGTGATCGAACCTTATTTAACGTGCAAAAACAATAAGTACATAAGTATGCATATACCTCAACTAAACAGAAATACAAACCCAACAAGTATACCAGGTCGGAAAATTACGGATACAATAAATGCCCTTCCGCAGGCGTACGGCGTAGATGGCCAAGATGGGACCCCTTAGATCTGCAAACGCCTGATTGACCCGTAAGGTCGTCCAAACGGCGCGGTGGTCATAACGACACTCAATCCTATAACCGACCAAAACGTTCGCTACGCATCCAGAAAAATCCACGATTTGCCAGCCGCTTCCCAGCCGTCAAGGACTTTCTTACGCGTCGACGCGGGAACCGGCATGGTCATCCCGTGAAACAAAACTAAATCCATCTCGAAATCAAGGATGCTCCAGGCCTCTCGGCCGCATCGCCCAAAATTACACAGCATCAGCCGTGTCCGTCAGCGTCATGATCGGTCAATTCGTCGGTCAACGTCACCGGCTAAACGTCCACAATAAATTTATCTTATCCGTGAGTCGAAGCCACCGTCTGCGCCTAAAGCATCTTACGCATCTGACGCATGCCTTTAGCAAAAATCCACAGTCAACTATTCACGGTGCCGGCTTAGACACGAACCTAACGCGATTGTTTGATAGCGATTACCACTTAGTGGCCGCAGCTGTTGATCACAGGGATCATCTGGCCTCATATGCGTGTTCGTGTAATGAACGAAACCCAGCGAATGTTGCGAACGAACGTCGCTAAGTCGCTGCGTCTTCCGTCGAACTGTGAAGCGTTCACCGGTGTTCGTCGATTATCGATTTTGTTTTTCCTTCTAGGCCTATCTAATCGGAGAATAGTTTCTTAATGCATTGTCGCAACAGTTAATCAGTCACTCCATGGCGATTGGGCGTGTTCTCCATCTAGGCGTGCACGGTAGACGTTTCTTACATGTCGATATAGGCTTTTACTGATAAGACCGACGAGGACCGGTTTTGACCGTATTGAACGTAGCACTAGCAAAGTCTCAACTGCGTTTTCTTTGTACAATTATGTGTGTACAGAGAGTTATGATTTGAGATCCTTGCGCAAAGGTAATGCAGATACCGCACTGGCGCTGGGTGGACTTAGCCACAAACGATATCGATGCCGGACACATGTCGCTCCTATAATGACGACAGCGCGGCAGCTTCGTCAACGATTGCATGACATAATGACGAAAAAAATTCTACCAGAACGACTGAATGCATTTACTTGGAAGTGGGCTCTTTCATTAGCGTCTACCTCTCTGAGGTAGACGTCACGATGTGGCCATCATGCGTCTGTAGTGGCCGTACGTGAAAAGCTTTGCTGCATCGCTTGCAGAGAAACACCTTGGGCTAACTTCTGGCGCGAGTCGCAGCTGCTTCTGACAAGCTCGATCAGCCTTGATGGCTTTTCCAGAAAAAGCTGTGCGAGGTATGCGCTGAGTATTTCGTGCGAGCTTAGATGGGTGAGTAGTGAAGCTGAAAAATGCCGGTGAAACACCGAAAATCGACGAAATCTTGCACCCATGTAGAAATGGTGAGTCTAGCGAATTGATCGATCCGCTTTACCATCGGGTGCGAATCCACCAGTTGGATTTGGCTGCCACGAACTTTGAAGATCGACGTTCCAGAGAAAACAGCCCGTAAAAAAGCCATAGGCTATTCCAGGAGCCGTTTTTCTCAGTTGGGCGACGCAAACTGCCACAACCTCGAAATTATGTCATGGGCCATTTCAATTACAGTCAATGTAGAAAGAGAGAAACAGTTAGGACGTGTCAGATGTATCCGGATCAGTGACACCTGCGTTGAGAGATGTGAAAAGGGCCAAGCGTGAGCGCCTGATCGAGCCCAGCGAGGAACGCCGCTGAGACAGTGTTCGAGAATCGCGCAATTATTCAACTACAAGCAAATAGGGCAATTCGTATCCGCATAACAGACAAATATCTGCGCATTTGCATTTTTTAAGCAGACATTTTATAGACACAGCTCACGGAGCTCGCGTGTATGCAGAACGTCCGCGTAGACTAAAGCGGTCTAGTTATTGTTGAGTCTACGGAACAAGATTTTGTCGACCGAACGACATTTTAACATTGTGACCCAGTGGAACTGTTAAGCTCGATTTGAGTGTATGTACGTTTCAGGCGATTAGGGTTCAGCCTCCAATAGGTGTCGCCTGTATATCCTTTCAATGTTGTGGGGACACGTTCCGGATTAAGCTCGAATAGGAAAACGAAGTTGCTCCATGTCAAGTTTGTCTATCCGAGGTTGATTATGTGAGCTCATAACCATGTGTCCACCTTGAGCTGAGACAAGGATCCATTAAGACGACAGAAAGCGATCTCAGATCTGTTCACAACTTATTTACATTCATTTCAGAGCTATCCGGGGAATTAGAAAATAGGATCGAGCCAAGGTTTTCAGGATGGCGACGACTTGGAAGTGACGCCGTACGATTGGTGCGTTGTGCTGCAAACTAACCTGTAGCTGGTGTCTACTCGAAATCTATTCATTATCAAACTCCTAAAACTAGACAAAAAGTAGACAAGTAACCTGGGTAACAGGCGACGCCTACTTTTACTGACAACGTGTACCGACTTCATGTATTCTGGCTCCGTGGCTGCTATGAGGTTTAGTACCTATCGCCCATGGACAGTAACCATTCGACGGAACGACGCGGCCAAAATTAAACTTGTTGTGGTGAAGAACCCACGTTATTCATTGAGGGCATGCTAATGATCCGTGACGTTCTTTCGCCTTTGACACGATGCGATCTAAGGACAGCGTTAGCCTGCGCGGCTGCAACACGGCTTTCTTGGGTGCGTAGTATTCGCATACGTTACGAAAAAAATCGAGTATTTGGCGAATAGTCGTCTAGATGAATCGCACAAAGGGCGTAAGAGCATAAGAACCTCTTACGGCTCAATGCACAGGGAATCTGAAAAAACTTTGTGGATCTTGGAAATGGATCTTGAAAACCCTTCAAGATCCATTCGCTCTACGCGATTTTGTTATGTTCGTTGGTTGCTGAAGCAATCCAGCCTATCAAGGGGAATTAGGCTAGAGTTAATGTGACTGTTGGACTGAGGAAAACTCATATCGGGCCCCCCTCTGTAACGTTCGTTTGTCCCTTGTTCCTCTGACAACTGCGACATGTCATGCCATGGACCATGCCATGGACGTGGCCTGAAAGGCTATTGTTCGTTTAAATTTTGGTTTCTTCCATGCTGTGGGCAGGCAATTAGGAAGAACGCATTTCGGCGGGGAACACTCAATAATATTCTGTATGCACAACCCATTCTCTGCCCTGCAGGGTCACCGCAGAGCGGTCGAGCCCGAGCAAGTGCTGCGTGTGCCCCTCGGGGCATTAACTTACCAGCACCTCGTTGCAAGTCGGTGTGTTTTGCGGGATGATTCAACTCCAATTTGAAACCTGTCTTTCAGAGAGGGCCATACTTTTCTTCACCGTGGGTGTGCCCACCGGGTGGCACTTCTGGTTGTCACCCATAAGTCGGTAAACAACTCAAACAAAAAGACCTGTTAATACATACGTCACACCTTGCATCCCGGGTCACAGCTCATTACAAATGATTGAACGGAGTTGATAGACAGCTATTGCTGCTCAGTGGATGGTCAGCGGCTTTTTTTCAAACGAATTTTTCAGCGAATTTTTCAAACATTCAGCTTGACTGACGGTTGAGGCTTTTTACTTCGTTTAATGGAAAATAAACATTATATTGTCGTTTGAGCATGATTGATGTAGGTGTCAGTTTTTTTGTGTTTTTATTTCTAAGTAAATTTCTATGATGACAAAAATTATTAACATCAAACTACACTAGTAAGGACGCGTTTGGAAAGTTTTATTAGAAATAATGTACTTGTTGGAGTACTACGCAAAATATGGGAAAACCTCTTTTTGGAAATAATTAAACTGTTCTACTAAATTTCATGTGGTGGACAGCTGATTTGAGAATGGCTGTTCTGAGGCCTACTTGTATCTCAACAGCGGCGACCATGAACGCTATGGCCACCTCTAAGAAGTCTTACACATGGCTATTATAATTACAGCGTTACTCACGTCAGCATTTTCCCTAGCCTAGATACAACTGCTGTATTCATTTACGACTCCGTTAAAGTAAAACCGAGCCCACCGCTCGATGTCGAGCTCGGTGGCCTAGTGCATGCGTGTGGCCTTGCGACCGGGGGAGACACGTAGGTGCACGGGTTCGACTTACATTTATACGGAGTCCTGCAACTAAAACTGCACGATATAATAACATAAATGCTGCCGATTCGCATAGAACAACAAATCACCCATCACAGCTAGCACAGCTCACGCTTCTGAGAAGCGTCACGCCGCGGTGGTCGTAGAAAGGCCGTACCGCAGCACGTTGATCCACTCCGCACGTTCGCCAACGCGTTCGAATATCAACGGCATCTTTCGATGATTAAGCTCCACCTTCGAGAGAACGCCTGCGAGAAGGTATCGCCCCTGCCTTCGGCACTCAAGGGCACCCCCAAGGTCACCCCGCCACACCCTGGCGTTCTGCATTGGAAACGCACAGATCATTCGCCTCTTCAACTGAAAGTCCGTCGGGTAGTTCTCCACGTGGGTGAACATATCATCAAAGCACTCGTCTAGCCGCGTCGGCGTAGCGTATAATACTCTCGCCGTCCTCGTCGGCTTCGACGTGTTCTGGCCCCAACCAACGAAGCGGCATACGGTGTTGGCAAAGTTTCCGAAGTCGTGCACCGACGCCAGGCAGAGCCGACGGATGTGGGTGTGTTTTTCAAAGTCCACCCGGGTGCCTAGTCGGATCATGGCGAGGGCGCCGTCCCATTTCCCACCGATGGGATACGGGTCGATGAAAACCTCGGTGGGAGTTACGTAGAGCTGGTAGCGCTCCTTCAAATGGAGATGAACTTTCCCCAAAGCAAGGCGCCACTGGGTGTTGTTTGCGATCTGCACACAAGACGCCGCCGAAAGTACCCACGAGGCGTCAACTAACGTGCCGCCGCAAACGTGTACCCACTTGCCTTTCGTTAGGTTCTGTATCGACACTAACCAGGGAGCCTGTCCCCCGTAGAGTCGGTGGACCTCGAACATATGTGGCCTCGCCTGACGTCTGGGCCGGTGAGCTAAGACTCCGCAGGCGATCACCATCAGCATTAGACACACTTTGGTTACCGAAGCCACGCGCATGCTGCACCTAAGCTGGATTACGGTAGGAAACTAACCAAAGGAGCAGCGGCTGCCTTGACTTGTAAACTTATGAAGTGCTGGTTCAGTGGAATCGTCACGCAAGGCGCACACATTCTGCTCTGATTCGGCCGAAACCGTCAGCGACAGCTCGAAGCGATATTCCAACGGGGCAGGTTGCCAGAATGGAGACCGGGCGGCGCACGCAGCGGATAAAATCTGACGAAGGGCTTTTCGTCGGGATGCGTTGATTTTAAAAACAACGAATATGCTTTCTTCGCTTATCCGCCTGACTACAGTAGCGTGAAAGTAACTACATTGAGAGGTCGCCGCGTTTCCCACCACTCTGCGGCAGACCCGTGATGAACGGTGATTTCTTCATATCATCATCGTCGAAAAGGGAGGAACTTCGTGCACGCCTTTCTCCGTAGATTGCACCTATGTTAGTGCCGCCGTCTAGTTATAGCAGAAAATAAAATGGCCTACAGATGAGAGGGGTTGATGAGTTCGGTCGCGACCGCCTTCGTCAACTATGTTGGCATCAGCCCGAGGCACCAGGCGCTCAGAGCGGCTAGGTTGTCGGCCGTACGTTATGATGTACAACGTATGTATCGTGTTCTTTTGGAGAACGTGTTGACTTTAGAAAAATGTATTTAAAACTACCTATTTATAGCCAGATATTTTTCATGATTTTCCCGGTGATAAATCTAGGCCTGAATTGTTAGCTTACGTTGTCGTATACAGAAACGAGCGGTATGCTATAGTCTTGCTGAGCATCACTTTATGCCTCTTTTCGTCATACGGCTTGTGGAGAACAGGTATTGCATCCTCATGCTCCTCATGAAGCAGCGGCAATAAGAGTACCACAATTAATTTTTGGTCCCCGACTGGTCTGTTTTGGTGTGTTATAATTTATAAAAAAGGTGTGAAAAACACAGTTAAAGAGTGCGGCCGCCTACATACATGCAGGTTTTTATTGCTTAAAAAATTAAACTTGGCTTAGTAAACATGTAGGTTTGCTCATCTGCAAGGAGCTCTCCTCTGTTAATCGGAGTTTGCTGCTCCTCGGAAAAAAGTGACTTTTCGAAGAAAATACTATTTCACTTAAAGCCAGGATATTACTATTACGGTGTAGCTTTTGTAATATTCAGGCCAGTATCTGCGTTGAAGCTCCAGGGGTGTTTGAGGTATGTTTGTATCTGATCTTTGCTGATGTTGTACACTCGGCGGCGTTGATATCTGGCCTTCAAGACACTCCTGTGGGACGCCGTACAGTAGTCGACCGAAAGAATCCAAAGCGGCACGCATTTATCGGAGCGCAACCAGGACATTCGCCTATAGTGAAAGCATTCGTGAGCAAAAAAATGGGATAATTGAACAAAAGTGAGGCACGATATAGTCATAAACAAGAAAGTAACCATAGCTCAGTTCGAGTTATGGTTCAAGTTTGTTCAACCTTGTTGCATTCTTGTTTATTTCAAGGTCATGATAATACTGCAGTAGTACGTTAGGCTGAATATATTGAGATTCACACCCAGTGGACGCCCCGTGGCTCAAAATAGTTACCTACGTTTTTCCGTCCGCATGCAATGCACATTTGTTCCTTCAAAATTAGAACTTAGCTACTCTTATCAATAAATTTTTTAACATACAACCCCTTCGAAAAAACGTCTTACTTCAACATGCAATTCTGGGCACCGTCACATGTTGGAAACCGTAAGGGAAATAGTTAACGTTAACGAGAGAGTTAATGAAAGCGAGCACGGTTCATAAAAGGATATAGAACATACGTCGTCCGAATCAGCTTCACTCACCATGTAAGCCCCCGGAGAAGCTTCCGAAGTAACATGGTTCGGGGCAAATAATGCAGGGTGGACAAACACAGACCGAACAGCTGAACGTGTCGAGGGCAAGGTCGCAATGCAACGGGCATGTTTGCTGTATGGTGAACGAATCTGAACCGCAGCGCAGGACACCTGGTAAGACGAGCAGAAATTTATTGTGGGACAATCTTCATGTAATTCATTTTACTGATCGATGTATTGGTGAGGGAGTATTTTTGGGAAAACTTCTTTATTTCTCGTTAGGTCGCTCAGGTTGTAGATGACGGCTTCAAAATGAGTAATGTCATGTGACAAAGCTATCTTACCAGTACATTTGAATTCATACAGTTCGATTATGCGTATAGTCAGTGTCGATGCGGTACACGTGGGTATCGTACCCAGTCATAATACATTGCAGTATGCGTCTTTAGGCCTTCAAAAAAAATTCGAAAGGCGATCAGGAGAAATCCTCTTGATAAGTATAATAATTTTATATTTGTATTGTACCGGAAACACAGTTCTAAACAAGTTTCCGCTTTATTGATGTTTATCTAAACCTATTTAAGTTTGTTTCGAACACATTCGATATCGCGATATACTAGTCACCCCGCCGCGAGCTCTGACATGATAAGGCTAAGTTCGTCAGATCATTCTTTAAATAGCATTCACACTTCCTCTTACGCAGGAATCTGCAAAATACAGCAACTGACCCATTGACGAAGTCTAACGGGTTCCATGAGAGATTTCCGGGAGTACCTGCTGATGGATTAAGTGATCTCTGTACGTTGCAATTGTAAATCTCTTCAGCGCTGATATGAAAGTAAATACTTCACTCATGTTAGCAGTTCTCCATGAAATACTCGTCGGATCGATGCACACGCTGTACTCTTCGACAGGCACACAGTTTGAAAACTGCTATTCGAATGTTCTTTTCCAGTAATAGGGATAAAAGTGGATTTTTTCAACTAATACATTACATATAGAAGCGGGCCATAAGAAAACAAACTGAATCGTGCTAAGTTGCTGAAGAGTTAAGCAAAAGGTCGAAAGATGGCTATCTAGGGAGCGTATACTCGACGACAGAAGGAAGAATTGATGCAAACTTCAAATGATTAGTCTGTTTAAAACCAGTGTTAAGACACAACTAACGAGGCAAGTATGTTTTAGCTGAAATGTACGGTGAATATATGGTCGTTTGGCCCACCTCGCGAGACCAATGCATTATGCCTACGTATATTAGCAAACGATGCTACCCTCTATGGAGCAGCTACTCGACAAAGGGACAAAATAACGGAATTAGTTAACTTAATGACTAGGGGCTTTCGCAAATGTTTTACTAGAAATGTCGAAATATCGACATGGCTTCACCAGGCCAGGACATACGAATGCAGCAGCTGTACACGTTAGATCAACAGAGATAGAAGTGAGATCTTCACCGATGTTCACCAATCGGCGCTGTGCTATATCTCGAAGGGCACACGTACATCCGCGAAGTACTCTCTATAGAGCAGCTGGGGACACAGCATACGTGGGTTCCTTTCATATCTCTGCTACCCGCGTAAACGTTTCTTGGTCGCGTAGCAAAACACTTCTAGGTGGGGCCACATTATCATGTCCACCCATAATTCCGCCGGTCAGCTTTCAGATAAACCTGAAAGCAAACTGACTTCTAGCCATTTGAGGCCATTTTATTTTACATTGAGTCGATAGAGACGAGTGCCCCAATAGATTCTCTGGGCAGGTGCCACCCGTCATGTGCAACTAAGAGGCTAGTGACGGCATAACGGCCAACTGAGCGTCTTCAATGTAAAATTAAGAAAATGACTCACCCAACAGACCCTGGGCTGTTGCAGGCTTGAGAAAACTCACACAGCCGATAGCTATTAGCAGCTGAAACCTCATTTGGAGCACAGTTCGAAGCAGCTACGTGACGGTCAGCAGTGATGCTTGGTGAATTATGATAAAGGTGGATGTAACGGAAAATTAACTCCGCTTGTCTGGTCGACTCGCCCAGTTTTCGTAAAGCCATCTAAATGCACTGTAATCAACAATCGCCGACTGCACGTTGGCGGAAGTTAGGGTCTATAGTTGGCGACGCTTCTAGCCGTTCATGTAAACAGTTTGGAAGTAAACCACATTTGAAACCTAGTTCTTTTTTACTATTGCTGGTGAGCAGGCGGCGCTATTAGACAGTATACGCTATATCAATGTGTCGCGCCGTCACTTTCAAGTAGCCTTTCAAGAAGCTTAACTGTACCTACAAGGAAAAAAGAGGGCAGATGCCTGGATTCGGTCTTAGAGGACACATTCGTGGATTCTGTCTTGCAATATTGTTTGCATCTGACATCTTTTCAATCTCTCAGTCACAGTAGATATTACATACCGATAACGAAACATTAGACGCACAGTTACTTGCAAAAAAATAACACTCAAAAGAACAGCAATGCCACCAGGAAACTCCTCAAAATGGATGCGTAGAATTTAGACGTGCACCGCCATCTCAGTGAAAGAGTACCGTTGATATGATTCTTGTTGACATACGTAGGGAGTTCCGCAGAACAGCTCATATCACGGCCATTCAGTGCTTTCTGAAGATGTCTTGCAATACAGTTACCGCATAGTCTACAATCTACCACACCTATTTGACTTGGCTTGTATTCCATAAGATTGAGGTCAAAGTTCTTCTATTAGAAAGTATTTGCTTCAGGTTTGTGTGATTAGTATACTACAATGAAGTGTTAGTTCTTCTGTCAATAGCCAGTTTGGTCACCATAAATAACTAAAAATACCCTGCGGGGATCTATACGTTTTCTAATACTTTTCTTAACGCTAGGATTTTCTTTTAGGCTCGGCACGCCGGTGTTTCTTCCTTACTGGATGGGTATACTAATATTTCCGATCCTCAGTTTCAAGCCATCGCATTTAATTCTAGATGTTTTACACTTTATACTTTTCGTGCTACGCTTGTAGTAAGCACGAAATGTCCAATCCATGAAAAGGCATTAGCTTGATAACCCATCTTTGCATCGTTCCACTAGTAATATACATGTATTGCACCCCGTAAGAGTTGGGATTCGATTTCTTTGCGATGTGATAAAATTAACGCCCGTTCCATCTGAACCCGACATCATATATATTAGAGAGACGCAATATCTGTTTAATAGAATTGATCGTTAAGTGAATGCATTAAGTGATTATGTAATGTGTCAGGCTTATACATGTAGTATGCAACATTTTCAGAAGACGTATCGACTCTCAATGCTAGCATTAACAAACTCTTTCAATTCTCAGTTTTTTTCATAGCATGGCATATGGTTTTTGTACATAAAATACTTCGACTTGCCACGTTGTGAGCGTGCTAACCACTAAGCTAGCGCAAGCTAAAACACTGTAAGAGCAAAGCAGATATATTTACATCTAAAGAAAATTACAATCCAAAGGTAACATCCCTCGAGCATTCTAATATTGGAACTAATACGATAATGGTAGGGTCGCAATAACCAAATTCAATTTGGCCAGCTGCCCAACGAATTTGTGGGGCTGCTTTAGATTTTGCTGTCTAGTCATGTGAAGCAGTGTCCCTTCTCAGAGCTCAGCGGCAACATTCTCGCAGATCTTCCAAGTTTTCCAAGAATTTCCAAGTGGCCGAAATTGATTGTTCAAAGCAGAAACACTACCGACCGATGATCGTTTATGCAGATCTCATTTTAATCATCATAATCTTGCTTTCACTTACGCTCGCAAAAATGTGTTTGTTTCGTTTCGTAGGCTCAGATTGACGTTATTCTATGGCCCCAGAAACTACACCGTGAAGGGTTCGGTCAGAAGCACCAGTAAATAGCTGTTCCAGGAAAAGGACCAAACATTGTTTACATTTTTTTTGTTTTCAAAATACTTTCTATCAATTTTTTTATTTTGTTGCCAGCAACAACTTTACCGAGAAGACATTGATAAAGATTTGTCATGTCGAACGTCGTTGGTTTGTGTCGTAAATACACGATTTGTGATTCGCCAGAGTTTGAACAATGAAAACCCATATTTGCAAGCTATTTCATATTATTCTATGACTGTTCGAGTTGCTAGTGTCTTCATTCAAAATGTAGCTGATACGATTTCTATCAACCATTTTTGGATTATCTGGCTAAAGCTGCTCCTGTGGGAAAAATCTACGCACTGAGAAAATAGAGAACAGAGTCCCCGGAGAACAACCGCGTGTGAGTGGCATAGGAAAGAACAAATATTTTGGATACTGAACGATTCTGGAATGATCCACAGGATTTTATGGAACCTGGCTATGCTGACTCTAAAGCTCTGACTCTGACATGGTGGCTTTGCGTCGCCCAGTCATCGTCCTATTCTCAGCTACCAATCCTTAATATTTTAATAAATCTTCAATAATAAAGCCCTCGTACGCCTTACATTTCGTTTTTGCTACGGCGACTCACATTTTTTAGGCGAAAAGTGCAGTTTAACGTAATTAACTACAACCGCAGGACAATCCATCACTACTACGTTATTACATGTATCAAGTGTGCAATGTGAAAATAGTTATTTTTAAATAAACAAATATAAATATAATACGAGAATGTACACTATCATTGTCTACAGGTTTGTCCTTCATTTCGTTTATACCATTGTATTTTCCTCCCCTTTCCCACTGCTTTTCAATGACCAATTAAGCCAAAATTCAACCAAATTCAGTTCAAAATGCAACGTTCTATCTTGATGTAGCGTAGACTGCAAATATCCTTCCCCGTCTTCCCGTTCTCCATTCGTTAGAGGCCGGCTTCCAACCGCCCATTGTTTATCCTCCTCCGAATAACGCATTCATCCATAGCGCGCTGCAGGCCAATCTCCTTATCTCCCCACTATATCGCTGGCGTACTGAGACGAGACAGCTGCACACAGCTCAGTTGCCGGTCACAGGACCGTCGTTCTATTTACTCTGTTCGCCGTCCTCGGCTTGCCCCCACAATCCAAAAAGACTTGCTGTTTTTCAACCACTTCATTACTACCAATAGCGACGGTCACCCCGAGTCAGCAGCCACAATATTAGCGATTCCGTGTTTCCATTAAGCAGAAAGGCCGGTTCGACGGCGGAGAGGTACACGCACACACACCCATCCACCCATAGACACACACACAAAACCGACTTTGTTGACTATCGAAGTGACGATCGTCGGTGGCCGGCACCTGACCCCTCCCAGCAGTTTGCCCTCTCTTCACCACCAAAAAGCCACTTCGTTAGGCGGTGTCTCAGGGACACCTCCTCCGGATCTGCTTTGCGAGGTGCTCGACTCGTCGACGGTTCTTCCGGAACGCAACCCGCCACCAGAAACAACCGGGAAGTTATCGCCCGGAAGGCTTTCAGCACTGTCCGGGTCTAGCGTAGAACGTCGTCGTGGAAGACATGCGCAAGGCGACATCGAACTTAGGTCCTGAGTAAATTGCACTAGCTGTGGCCTTTTATCGGGCGGTGCTGTTCTTGGCGTTTCCATTGGTCGGCGCCTCGACATCGTAATTTTGCGAATGTTTTTGTTGGGGCGACTACATTAGCCCCCAGTTCCGGCGATCACGACAGCAGCGTACGACAAAATCACAAACGGTTAGCAAAGTGCATAACAGCCTCGGATCGAGACCTCGATCTTACACACTGCCGAACACCGCTGAAGCAACAGGAGTCGGTGGGTCGAAGAAGGACATCGTCCTTAAAAATTTCTTCCAAGGGAAGTTAACGATCGTGAACGCACCACGATCAGCGATTAGCACCACACGTATCGCTAAGTGGACCCTGAAATGTGTGAAGAACTTTTATTGCTTGGGGTCTAAGTTGTTCCTGCAATTCTTAGCTTGGGTGCTAAGGAGTGTTGATCTTCTGTACGTTTACTGCCGAAACAGGCGGTCAACGATTATCGTGCCACAATGATATTTGCGGCGATATGCTATGGAGTAGGAATGGTGTTCACCGGGATCCTGATGTTTGGATCGGTGTATCATGTGAGTGCGTTGTTTTTGTTGGGGGTGACACGGCAGCCAGGTCTGATCTGAATGTAAGATCCTATGTTGACAGTATCTTTGCTATTAGACTGAATATATATATATAATCTGTCGTCGAATGGCCGGGCACTGTTGTGGCACCATGTTCAAAAGCGACAGCTCGGGCAACATTTTACTTATTCGACGAGTTGTGTTCTGGTGAAATACTATTCTATTAAAATTGACGCAGTTAATAAATAGTGGCCTGCATAGTTCATCAGCGTTATTCAAGTTTACCCTTCGCTGTTGTTTATTATATTTGAAAAATGTATCTAATACTTTGTTTGTTTACGATAAAGCTCTACAGAATTTATTTCAGTAGCCAAAAGTATTATATTTCATAGGCAAATGACAGCTTTCCTTAATCGAAGTTTCGGCATTAAAAAAGACAATTCCACCCGACCTTTAAACTTTATGATAATATCAGCAGCTCCTAAAGTGCATTACATTTGAATGAGGAAATTCCCCGGTTGTTACGTAGGCCCTGCATTTATTAGTGTTGCCTGCATATTACTAAATTTACTTTTTGTTCCTTCTCGTTTGTGTGTCATCTTACCCGTCGTCGTACCCGACAGATAATCGCCATCGACGACTTGCGTTCAAGCCAGACGAGTCCAATCGAGCAATGCCGTTATCTGAATTCGGTAGGTGCTATGTTATACCAACATTTCGCAGTGTATACTGTTCATCGGTGTGGTTTAGGTTTCTAACGGATACACGTTCCATACAGCCGTCACGTATTCGACCACAACAACATGAACTGTAGTGTGTTCGCTCTAAACAACAAACTACGGTATGGAAACCACGGTATGGCCAGCAAAATTGGCCAAAGTGTCGTGTGATCACATGCGACTATTAGAAACGTGGTCAGACATAGATAAGTTTATGGGCTATATCCAGGTAGCGCCACAGCTTGGCTGTCGAGGCTGGTGCATCGACTATGCATTAAGCGTTGCCGGTGTGGTCTTGAAAGCAGTTTACAAAAACAGCAGACGCTTTTAGGACAGATATTTCCAGTGTCCGAATAGGTTGATTTTAAGCGCACGCGAATTTAGTACTGTCTTATC
Organism: Tropilaelaps mercedesae; assembly: GCA_002081605.1. NCBI lineage: Eukaryota > Metazoa > Arthropoda > Arachnida > Mesostigmata > Laelapidae > Tropilaelaps > Tropilaelaps mercedesae. Next base: position 18,581 of record MNPL01002989.1, read on the forward strand.
GATCCCCGTTGCGCGAAATAGGTGACGTTCCGCGCCCGGTAAACGTCTACGACTAAAGGGTCGACAACCTAAGCAGACAAGCATCTCTGTGGGGATCTCTTTATTGTCTTCAGGCTGTTGTGGTTTTGCTCATCGTAGCACAAGGCAAAGTTTGTTTCAGAACTGTCTGGTGCTGTTATTTCAAGTTACGTTTCGTGTACACGCAATCACGCTAATTTAGTGGCACTTTCACACTGGAGCAGTATTTCGACCCCTACGGGCGGACCGACTATCCGCGCATAGGCTCTTTGCGCAGCGTTTACAGTAAATTGATCCTTCCTAGGTCTTTCGTTTACAAGATTTGTAGGGATTAGCACCATTACGCCCGATCGAACCGAACCGGTAGAGGGAGATGAAGATGAGGAAGATGAGGCCCTTTACTTTCCTCCATAACTCCGATAGAGCACACAGAACATACGAAAAAACTGATCTAAATGTTTTCTTACCGAGCGACCTTTAGAACGCCCTGTAGACTTTGTTACACAAGGGAGAACGCAGGCATGGAGAGCCATTCTGTAACTACGCACTGCTGAAAATGAGTTTCTAGAGCTGGCCACTAACACGAATCGTCATTGGCGTGCGCTTTACAGCTAATACTTCCGGAGTACTTTATTCATGGTATCTTCACAATTCTCTTCCTTATTGCTGGAGAGTTTCTCACGGTTCTGATCAATCTGCCATTGGACGCGTTTCACATTATGAAATATAAACACAGGTAAGAAAGCATACCGATTCTATTATGACCGTTCCGGAGTCGCACCGCGCCAGGGGGTTTAGACTTTTCCTACCGAAATCGGCGACGACGCTGCCGAAGTAGTTTTATCCGGGAAGAGAAACTATAGAGAACAAGTGGACATAAAGTTCTAACTTCTAGAGCTTAAACC
>MNPL01002989.1:20047-30115 GCA_002081605.1 Tropilaelaps mercedesae
GGTCTAGGTTAGCTCGAGTGGCTCCCCTGAACTTGGCCACAGGCACGCGTTTTCCCGACATCCAGACCCCGTCTTGACACCTCGTGAACACACCTGTTTGGAAATACAGGTTGATCAATAAACAGTCTACGACCAGCTAAGCTTTTGCCTAAATGAGTTCAACGCCATTGTCAGGTTTACGCAAAGGTTAACAGCCTGGGCACTCGGTCTTGGTACTATTGGCGATCAATGACCACAGTGGGGGGCTGCTGCACATTCGAAGGACTTCCTAACAACACACAAACTCTAGTCAACTAGTCAAGTGGTATTGCCAAAAGAGCAATGAAGGACTCAAGACAGAAAGGAACATCGACCATTGAGACAGTTAACGGATCTAAATTGAAATACACGTGGGTCCAGACAATCGTTACTGGTTATGTTTAACAACGATTTATGACTTGGTTGATTCCTTCGCTTGCTAGGCCGGTGATGTCCACCCCGGGCATCTACGATCCGACTACAATTATGAACGCTAACATCCGTGATCAGGCGTACAAGGAGGGCTGGTGCAAGATGGCCTTTTACTTGCTTTCCTTCTTCTATTATCTCTACGGGTGAGTAGATATCGCTGTGGTTGCCGTGTTAAGGTGTATAGCACACATTCGAGGACTGGACCACCGTATTGTATTTCATTTTTTCTTTGTTGCGGCGGCAAAACGCCTGGGTCAAGGTATTTACCCGGTGGATAGGTCACCTGTCTGATCCTCCGTTATGTTTAGTAAAAAGAACGCTCTATTTACACCGCGAGATTGTTATCGGCAAAAAGAGAGACACACGTTAACCCGAGCACCTTTGCGCCGTTGTAACATGCGAGAGAGGTTCTATTGAAATGTTTCTTGTCCACCAATTCTGCAATTTGCGTTCTTCCAGTGCCAACTAATCAGCTCCATAGGATAGCTTTGAGTGCTTCCTATAGGATGGCTTATTGTGGTTTAGCTCTATGTGATCCGCGTCTCTCTCGCTGTCTCTCTCGAACTGTCTCTCTCCGTAGCGTCGATACACTTATCAACCAGAAATGAACTGCAGGTTCGTGTTAAAGTAGCAGTACCTCGTAGACCTGTTATAGCAGAGCATACTAGCCTGAGTCCTTATCTGTAGTCAAATGAGGAATATTAAGGTTGACATATGTCGCTCTGATCACTAACATCAGACTGCATGGGATTGGCCCTTTCCAGACTCGTGAGTTCACTTATGTGAAAAGCCCGATGCGTGGAGGCAATTCGGTCACAACAGACAGTCGGTCCAGAGCAATTTTCAGCTGAACGGGCGACATTGCACTTCGCCAAGCCTACCTCGGTCATCCGATGTTTTTATCCATGAAGACACACACGTACATTAAGGGTTGTATACGATGTAAATATTGATATAAATAAACCTAAGAATATATTTAAATAAAATTATTAAGGACGATTGTTACGTAGCCTGGCTTGTTGTCATTCCCTGATGAATAGTCAAGAAAGAAACCATACAATAGTGAAAACACAACAGGTTTCCCTAAAGGATTAAGTCAACAGCATTTCCCTAATTCTCAAACGGATAGCATAGCTGAGGTTGTCGACATATCTTCCGTCGTTCACTCCATCAGATGCTGAAGTTCGAGAAACTCTTCCTGCATTATAGTACCAAATCGTTTATTATTGAGGTCAATGCCGTCTAGCTTGTAGTTTGCATTCACCAGATGATTGGCAGAAGCCAATAAAACTCCGCGTCCATTGAATGCTACGGTTATTGATTTGCTCAAGAACTGGGTACACGTCATAAGCAAAGCTGTTGATTAAAAACGACGTACGTCACGTTCACGTTAAAAAGCTACATTCTGCGAGTTCTGTTAGCGTATAATGATAGAACACTGCAATATTCCTTATCCACCATCGTCTGTCCTGTTTACACCCTAATGAGAAGAAACGAACAAAAAGCGACCCATCTCAAAGTCTATGATAGGTCCAGCGATCCTAACGAACACCTGGGAATCGCTGTTAACTGACGCAGACTATTTGTGTAAGGTTTTCATCGATTAAGTTGACACCTCACTGACAGTTGAAAGCTGCCAGTAAGCATAAACAGTGAGTGAACTACATAGAAAATTGCAATGGTATTCTCATTTGGGCGCTTAACCATGGTAGCAGTTTGACGAGCATTAGAGAGCTTAAAACGGTAGTTAGTGAGATACATAATGTAAGTGACTGCAAAGGTCTCGATGGATAAGACTAAAATGCTTTTAGATCTCATTTTTGTTATTAACAGTACATGTTATTTCGAATAGATTTAGATCAGCGGTGCAGGGGGGTTCCCAGGTGCGATGGCCATACAGCGCCAGGCAATAAGTTAGGGCTTTGTCTAGGCTCTCGACACATTTCGCCATAGTTCCGCAGCACTCAAAATGATTCTTCCGCAATAGGCCGTGACAAAATTCTGCATTTAGTCGGGCAGAGAGCTCTGCCGCCGAGATGGCCGGACGTTGTTTCGGCGACCTATAGAAACTTCATAGATGAGTCGTATAGATTGTCCATGGTCTCGGTCCTACACAGGCAGGTTTATCCTGAACAAGTCGGAGTTAATTGGTAAATTATCATAAATACCTTTTCAAAAATTAGATAACATTTGGATGTCCCGGCCAATAAGGAATGGCAATTTTTATCACAGGGAAGTACCTTGCCCGAAATTCGACCGAAATATCGGAAGACTTTGTTTTCTATAAGCAATTGAGTTTTGCAAAAACTTCACCAAGTTTCCAGCTGTCAAGAATTATGCAGCCACAAAGTGTGTGGACGCAAGGACGGGCAAGTTTCTATTTGCCCATATAGCTGAATATAGCGAACTTGCCACAGTTTTTTTTGTTGACCACATTAGTAATTCTACTGTGGCCGAGCTGCTTTTAGCAGGGTCGGCTTGAACATTATTCTCACCTGGCCATTTATTTATTCTGCAAGGTCAATACTAGGTCTCTAGCATGCGTTGACAGCTAAAATGGTCGAACGATCATGAAATCACCATAGATCTTATTTGGAGATTGCATAGCGAGAGTCGATGGATGATGCTCCATTGCACCTCGGTCTGCGACTCTGTGACTCAGCGCGTGGTTTTTTATTGCCAACACTCGAGTTTCTTACTACCGAGAAAATACGCGCCACAATATTACAAATATGCAGAACTCGTATTCCTACGAATGCGGCGTACAAATCTCAGCGAATCTCCCTCTCTCTCTCTCTCTCGTAGCGAGCGCGATGTCTTTCTGCGAGGTATGCACGGTCACCAGCGTTATAATACCTCGACGACTACCACATACGGCACAATCGGCGAAAGGGGAAAAGTAAGCGATATCGTAGCATGATGTTGTATTTATTGGCCTTCGCCAGCCCAACCGTTCGACCGGAACCTTAATTCTGGTCGAACGTCGCTGAGTGCGTCCGTCCCGCAAAGCTTCTGCTCTTGCGTGTGCAAAAAACGTAATCCAGCCAGTCGGCGTGCTTCAGCGTACAGCCGTCGTCGGCCACGACTTTCGTGAACGATGAGGGTTCGAGAGCTTCCCACTCAACCGGCGGCATCGAATTAACCTAGGCTCGGCTCCTGGCGCTCCCCTCCCGATTTAATGGAGTGTTGATGGATGTCCCAGGTACACACAAATCTGGCGACGTGTCCGGTATTTTTGGTCTCAGACGCAATCGGTGCCAGTCCAGTGGCGGATGCTCCTCGAAACTCATCTCGACGATGTCGGTCAGCGCCGCCGTGGTGGTTTGTTTACCTTCGCGGGCGGCTGCTGCAGCCATCGAGTGGGAACGGGAGCGAATCACTCCGGCGGCACTGGCAGCTTGAATATGAGGGAGACCCCGTGAACCGTGAGGAGAAAGAAGTGCGCCGAAAAACGAGTGCGACGCGAATCGGCGGCGGCTCGCCGAATTCCGGGGGACAGACGGAACGACGAGCTGGGCTCGGGGGCGCAGACCCGACCGGGGCAAGTCCTCCTTACGGAGGTTTCACGCGGAGCACCGAAAACGAGCGATCGCGTTTGGCCCATCGACGCAGCAGGTAGATGGCCGGCAGGAGATTGGGAATGTGCTGAAGTCGCCGTTTTCTAATACGGTTCCACCTGCTCGAACCGGATCGTCCTAGCGAAGGCCGATTCATCTGCATCAGCTAGGCTGGATGCGGCTAGGGGACTCGTCGCGTCTCTGTCGGATGGCGAGTTGGATGCGGCGTCGACAAGTTCGGTTTGAGGACGGCTGCCTGCAGGAGAGATGGCCCAAGGCTAGACTACAAACGAGCCGAAGACCAGCCAACGACGGTCGCCCGCGTGTCGTCCACATCCATGCGCCCCTGTCGTCGAGCGCTGAAGACCGACGGCCAGATCGAGCGAAGCGTCAATCTTTTGCCAAGCAACATCGCCGGCACGAAGTAAACCAACCGGTGGTTGTGTTCGATCTCGCGTGTCTGATGAACCACGCCGGCATTGTAGCGTCGGGATCCGCGCAAACATCGAACCGCCAAGCTCACATCGTGTCCAGCCAGTTCTCGACGGCCCGGAACGCGTCGGAGAGGAGGTCCGAGCCAACAGCAAGGGCGCGTCAAGTCCCTCTTTCTCGCGTGACGCCGCCGTGACCAGCGCGTCGGCGGAGCTCTGGGCCCTGCGCCCGCGCTGATCAGCCCGGCTAAGAGAAACTCTGGTGAGCGGTGGGTGAGAAGGGTGCCGGTTAGATTCGCCGGCGGAGATTTCTGGCACAGCGAAACACCGGCAAGGGGACCGCCGATACGGCCGAGAGGGTAACTACCGCCAATGCGCACCCACGAACACCATCACACATATTCACTAACTGACGGCCTGCACTGGCCCGTTTGCAGATCAGAGCCTTGCAGAGCGTCACGACAACGGGTCGCTAATACATAGACAGCAGCGTCCGCGTGCGGCGAGTCAGACGCTCTGAGTGTGTCAGACCACGAGCGTCCCGTCGCTCAACGTTGAGCTCGCGTTGCGCCACCAGCTAACGGTGACCGAGCGCTGGCTTAGCCACGGTAGATGCGAAAGATCTACCCAGCACAGAGCACAGACCAGCAACGAACGTCGCGTGAGCGTTCAGCGGTTCGTGGTTCGGGTTGTCAGAGTTTTCATCGCGCGACGAAGTTTTCGACGCATCTTCGGGCGAATTGCCACGCCGAAAATGCGTGTGCAACCGTGTTCTTTTTTGCGCTTTGAATGAATCGGGCGTGAGTGCGTGTTTTCGTCCGTGCGAGCGGTTCGGTTGCGGGGCGATGGTTCGACGCTTTCTTCGGTGGGCCCGCCCCTTCTGTTGCTTCTGTTGGTGACAGTGTTACAGAGCCATAACGATAGAAAAAATCAGAGTGAGAGAGAGAGAGAGAGATTGAGCACGAGAGAGAAAGAGACCCAGGAGAGGACATAGCATGTACATTAACGTGACGAAAAGTGCCATAACGACGTCGGCCCCGATCTCGTTCAGGGAGCAGGACCGGTATTGCTAGTAAAGAAACTGCGCCTAGTAAAGCCAGAGCTTAGAGAAGCTATAAGTGGAGAACAAAGAAAAGAACAGAGAAATAGACATGAGACATATTGCTGTGTAGCCAACCATCGGAAACGCCCGCCTGCCAGCGTCCGCTACTGATTCTACCCGCATGCCATCCGAATTTTCGAGTGAAACTGGCTGGAGTTCAGTTTCTCATGGAGGAAGCTCCTAGATCCCACTCAGAGAGGGTCAGTTGATACGTGGACCGCGAATACCGTATGGCAGATCCGGCTCACGGCTTGGCGTCGTAGCTCTTCGCCGCCCGACGAAATCCGACAGTACACAGAAATCCTCACGGCCACGGCCAAAAAAAAAGCTGCCAGCGGCCAACGAAGATCAGGCGTGACTGCTGAAGAGGTGTGCGCTTTTCTGGAGCTGGTCGAGCTTTGTTTTCTGCTTCGTCTCAGTGCTACAACTACCGAGTTGAGTTTATGGACTGGTACTCTTACGTCCGCAAGTCTTCGCGAGTCTTCGCAGTGTGTGTGTATGTGTATACGTGAGTAAACTAGTGACAATCTTCTTGCTCTCATTTTCGGTCTGTGGTAGTTTTGCAGTGGAGGCCCCGCGGAACAGGTGCCCATACAACTGGACCCCTGCAAGCCTGATCGGACGCACCATACGGCCAGCGTCGTCCCCGCCCAGACGTCGCTCCACCGTTATGAGTTACGATCGTGGCGAGGCGTCGCACGCGTGTGAAGTCCGACCCGAGTTCCGTTGGATTGTCAAGCGGTTGATTTGATTTTCGTGAGTTCGACCCAGTGGAAGATCGCGAGGAGTGGCTTCCTGCGCGAAACGTGACTCGTGAAGAGGGTTCCTGCCAGTGCCGCTATTACGTGGTCCATCTCCGCGTATATGAGACTTTGTTGCCACGAGCCACTGCGAGTTGTACATGCCAGCTTGTCCTGTTGAGCGTCAGCGTCGACAGGACAAAAACAGGACCACCGGTTCGACCCAGTACGTATACTAGTGTGATGCCGTCAACAACGAAGCCCCGGCAAGACGACGGGGTGTCAGACGGGTGGAAAGCGGAGTGACTAACGATTGCTGTCTACAGATGCGAACCTCGGCGACTGCCCCGTTTCGAACCGGCGGGTCTTTCGGTTTTGTGTACGCACGGTAAAATGAGCCGTCCACAACCCTCGCCTGGGGGCAGCGACTAGCGTTCGCTAAATGTAGTTGCAATTGTTTTCGGCATTGACATTTCATGTTCCTGATCTCTGATCCAACCTCCGGCGCAAACGGGGTCCATATGACGTTACGCTTTTCGTGTTGAGTGACGAGGGCTTAAGAATCAGGTGGTCTTGACTCAGGCCGCTTTTTTTGACAGAGTACTCTCGTGGGCTGAATATTGGGGCCGTTCGTTCCCAATGTTGCGGGCGTGACAGAGCTCACTACGGCATTACGAGAGAGCCAGCCTTCAATATTTTTAGGGCTGATCACTAGCTAACATTTAACGTCCACGGTATCGCTTCTTGCATCATTTCCTAAGACGGATCACTTGCATAATAAATGTGAATATACAACGGCGTCTCTCGGACCCTGCGCGCACGCCCCATCTATGTCTCCTTCTCTGGCCACCTCAAGGAGCACGTGAAGACTCACCAGGGCACCCCGAACTCGAGATTACGAAGGAACCAAATTGCGTTCTAGTGATCCTAGGGATACAGCTGTTGAGTGAGCGGGGCATCTAGATTTTAAGGGCCATCGATTGAAATCCCCAAATTTCCTCTGTACAGTAAACCTATCTTCTCTAGTGCCCCCCAGAAAGGAAAGATTTCATATGTCGCCGTGTGGGTTGTATCTTTTCATGATCCAAGCTGACATTTCCATCACCGCCGTCGTTGTTTTCATGGCTTGTCAGTATTTGAAGAGTCGATTTCGTGACAATGCTAAATCAAGCCGTTTACGGTCGTTTGGCTGCAGCCACTTTTTCCAGCGTCTTGAGGATTCCCTTCGTGGTTTTCTACCGAATCAGGGTTTTAACCTATAAATATTTTTTAAAGCTGACCGTCAGCCAACATTTAACGTCCACGGTAGCAGGTTTTGCATTACTTCGTAAGACGGACCCCAGATAAATGTAAATGTGCACCGGCGGGGATCGAACCCATCTACGTGTCTCCTCCAGTCGCAAGGCGCATACGAATGCACCCCAGAGCCACCGAGCTCGCCTACTCGCTTAGTCTATCTAGCTACTGTGTCTCCTCGTCGCAAGGCACATACGAATGCACCCCAGAGCCACCGAGCTCGACGAGGTCAGGGTTTTAACCTGAGTCTATCCACTCGCCCTTGTCGACATTCAGTTAAGCGAGGCCAACACCCGATTAAGTTTGTTGGTAGAAAATACGAGACGGAGGTAATGATGGAGGCCAGCCGTGAGCGTTTTGTCCTATGTGTGGAATTTCGTTGTTCAGAACGTCGCTGGGGCTGTTGTTTCCGGCCTTTGCCCACGGGCAACCTTCCGATCGAAGGGCAGAGCTAGTGGAGTGTAGCGACGGGCCAGACTGGCGCTCAGCTTCACCGCAGAGCCCGCGACGCTATAAAGTCCCCCAAAGTCCAGGACCTCCTCCTACCTACTACTCCCTCTAACAGAAACGCGCGAAACAACTAAATACGCCGTTTCCTCAACTCTTTCTGCAGCTTCACTGGTGAGTTTAGCTCCGAGGGTTGGATGCACAAAGTTGGACATCGGCTCTCAGTGAAGAAGTCCGATTAGAAAAACACCAGTCTAGCCGTGACGAATAGCACTATCAGGGTTTGAATCGTAGGCCGCAGCATCGAGTGAGGCACGCTGCACGTGCCGTATAAAATGCCGGACGGTAACTGAAGGCTGCGTCTTACATTACGTTTTATACGACGGGATTGCCGTTTTATTTGGAGCCGCGGTAACGGCGTAAGAGGATTCGGCATATTAATAGAGCTCCTCTGTGTTATTGCTGATGTTTATACTGTCTGGTTTGTGTCACGATAAACGCGTTCGCCCAGTGCAAATATTTGTGCGCTGTAGAAATGAGTGCCCCTCTTGAAGAAAGGTTGTCGTTGTTGTTGTTGGTGTACTTCCGTACAACGAAACTACTAGGCTAAATCAAAACCATTTATAAAATTTGCCACAATGCCAACGCTAATACAGTATTATTTTTCGAATTTTAGTTAGCAGAAAAATTACGTTTTCGACTCAATTATTTCGCATCCATGCGGTGTCGTTGTGGCATTTTCTTTCTCTGCGAGGTCTCTGCAAGAGAGCTAGAAAAGACCACCTAAAAACGCCGACCAGACCAGCGCAGCAGAGTGTGACTGAAACAGTTTTAATTAAGTCGTCACTCCACCCAGCCAAGCTAGCCACGCTCACCTAGTGAGCCAGGCGTCTCTACAGAAATTATTTTTTATAATATACCCCTGTCCCGTGAAATGCTGGTCCCATGATGGCCATGGGGATTACCGTGATTTGGCAGACAGCGTCTTTTGATCGGTTTAGCGTCCGACAGAGATGTGGTCGTCGTCAATGTCTCGTGAACTCGTGCACAGTTAGACTAACGTGTTCGTGTTGACACGTACCAGCCTTCGAACTCGCGGCCGACGCCTAACAGTGTGAGTAGCGTTGAGGCTCTCTCGTATTATTTCGCTAGCATCGAAATCTCGCTAGGACTTTATGTACAGTGGACATGGTGGTACAACTCATTATTTGTATGCTCAGTGGCAGTATCTGTATGTTGGTTTTTGCATTTCATTATGACCCGTCGGCCTCCGACTTCAGGAATCGCTCTGGCTGCGCCGTTGTCAACGGGTGTCCTCTGATGGACGAGCCGGCACCAATATTTGAACAGTCCGAGTAGGTCAGTTAGGATCGGAAGGTAAGCAAACGTTTTCCAATTCGGTCACTGAACAGGAAGTTAGCCATTAGGAAATGAAACCGCAGAATTAAGCGGCCATCGACCTGCAACGACCCACGGCGTTAATGTACCCCATATGTTGGAAACTAAATCACAAAATGGTTCCATTTATACCGGCCCTTAGAATTCAGATTGGACCGAACTGGCAGGCCAGCAAGAAACTCCTCTTGGCTAACCTAGCCGCCGAGCACTTAGCCTAACAGACTTCCCAATGTCGGCTAACGGGCCGGTTTTCCAACGGTAAAAACCTATTTTTCATATTCTGTCAATTGCAACCACCCCAAGCGTGCGTACGGCGTCCGCGCAGGAACCAACGAAGGCCAACACGTCGCGTTACAACGTCGTTTTACGGTTTAGGCTGTAACAACCGCGTAGCAGATTCAAATTGATACGTGGGACTGGAAGGGGACAGCGAATAGCTGTTCAGCTTTAGGTGGCGCTTGCAGGGCAACAGTGAAAAGCGCCACTAAATCTTGTCCAGTTAAAACCGGTCGCGTTATACAGTAGATGACCTTGCATTTCGACCCGTGAAATTTCGCCCGGCCGCCGTCGACACACACGCACACACACACGCACACACACACGCACACACACACGCACACACACACGCACACGCACACACACACGCA
>MNPL01002990.1:0-18083 GCA_002081605.1 Tropilaelaps mercedesae
CCATTATTGTCTTACCTAGATGTGTTCGAATACACTAGTTTCCGACAATATGGTAATTCAATGTGTATTAATTTATACTTTTTCTTAATGCATCTCTGTAGATGCAAGGCGTGACTAAACGTGAGACGCAACATGTTGAAGCTGCTTTACGTTTAGCCGAAGGAAGCATGTACTCTGCTTGCACTATGTGGGAGAATATCCTTAAAGAACACCCTACGGATATGTTGGCCATCAAGGCTGCACATGATTGCTACTTCTATCTTGGTGTGTACATAACTAGAGGATACACGTTTGTCTTCTTAACATAATTGGTGCAATAAAGCTACTATGCTTCCTCTAACACTGCACTGTTCAACTTTTAATATCTATTTCAACCTTTATCAATGCCCATATGATAACAGGCAGAGAATTTTGAGTCAACGTGTGGGGTGTACTGTACGCACTTGCGGCTATGCGTTAACCAATGTTAAACTAATCACCATTGCAGGCAAACAAAAAGAAATGCGGGTTTCTATTGAAAATGTTATGCCTAAGTGGAAAGCAGATCTTCCTTTGTACAGCTATCTTTACGGTAAGGTTTGTTCGCACTGTTACGAAGTAGATGGTAACAAAACAAAAACACCACATAAGTTAAAAGCTATGTATTAATAGAAGATTCAAGAAAAGTTATTGCTTATATATGCTTATATTCAGATCGAATCTAATGATGTTTAGTAATACACTATTATATAAAATAAAAGTGATATTTGGGGCTTAACTGTAACAAATATATTTCATGAAATACGTCGATGCATGGCTTACATTATTTCAAAGCTTCCAAAAAGGCTAAGCACAGGGCCTCTATTTGGCATTCATAGTTTGATCTTCTCACAGCTGTGAGTACATATTACAACGGCAGGTATGTACGCGTTTGGTTTGTGCGAGACCGGATCGTATGTCAAGGCTTCAAAAGTGGCGTTGAGAGGCCTTGAACTGAATAGAAACGATGCATGGGCAACGCATGCCAACGCCCACGTCTTCGAAATGACATCGCAGCCTAGTCAAGGTCTCTTGAACTATTTAATATTTTACTATTATGAAAGTGGGTACCCTGAAATCACATGATGAATTCTTCTTTTATTTTTTCATGTAGGATAATTTAATTTCACTGCCAAGGGAAGTGGTTCTGTGTGGTCCGAGGACATGTTGACTCAACGTTCTAAATTATGATTAATTCGCCTATTATTAGATCCAGTTATCTAAGTATTAACATTTTTCTATTCAGAAAAAAATTCATGAGTTCAGTCAAAAACTTACCGACGCATTAACAGGGTATAGTTTTGGTTGTGTGATCGGTTGTTGCAGGAATTTCCTTCATGTCTCGTACCATTGCCGACTGGCAACCATGTGGTCTCTTGTCATGCCACAATTTCTGGCACTGGGCAGTATACCACATCGAGAAAGGAGAAAGCGATGGCGCTCTCGACCTCTTTGATTCCGAGGTCAAAGGTTTTTCTTCTTATAGCAAAAGCAATAAAGTGTCGTGAATGATATGATTAAATATGACCGAGCTCGGTGAATCTTTCATTGCTGCTTTTGAATTGCGATTTGAAAGACCTACAAAATAGCGGTCCTCATTGGGACGCTGATGTTCTGACAACATTATTGGAGTTGTCAATGATAATAATTTGACATACTTATATTTGTAAATACATTTTGAAATCATAGAGAAGCATGCTTGCATTGATTATTTCCCGGCTGAATTTTCGAACTAGCTTTTGAAAAGTCTCACATTAAAAAGATTTTATGAACGAAAACTGCACTCTATTTTTGAGACACATTTTATGGAATAGCTCTGTGTTTATTAAATGCTTATCCACATTTTGTTTATGGGGAAAACACTACCATCCGGAGAATAGATACGGCGTGGTAAACATTTATAGATTTTCTGCTATACTTTTTACCAATATTTTGATCACGAATTTATTAAAATCATAAATTATATAATTTCGATCAGCACTTCATTATAATTTTAGGTTGAAAAACGTTGCGGAAGTGGATCTATGCTTGACTATGTCGACGGCGCCAGTTTATTGTATCGACTTGAGCTTGAAGGGGTTGACGTCGGGCACAGGTGAGATATAAAACGAAATTGTTATATGTATGAGCATCGTCATGTACACTGCAGCCTATCTGTGGGGGATGTACTGGATGCCTGTTCCTCTCCGGCTCAAATATTCCTGTTAGAACAATATGAAGTGGCCAACAGAAGATAAAACAAAGCTAAAACGACTTATTTTCGTTCGCTATGGGGGCCTTTATATGTTAACTGAATGCTGAAGGCATATGTGGTATGAAATGTTGTTAAAGCTTGGAAGTAGCGCTAAATTTCAAACATTTTATATCAAATGTTCTTACGGTAATAAAGGATTATTTAGCTAGCGGCGAATAGCAAAAATACTTTACGTACATTAATTGGTTGAGCTAATAAAAAAGTGCGATTAAAACTAAATCAAATTAGAAGAATTTCCAAACAAATGCGTACAATATGCTCAACAGGAACTTAATAGGTATGATCTCAGTGCTAGCTAAGAATATTCTTAAAAGGAGGTATGTTCCTTCAGTAACGAGTTAGATTCAAACAACACGAAAAGTATTCTGAATTTGCTTTGAGCATCTTTGAGTTAATATTACTGTTTATATTTGCTGATAATACTGGTTAAAAGAGAACTAAAATGACTGTGCTTGACCAAGCCAACCAGTAACGGGCTAAATTCAAGCAACACGAAAAGTATTCTGAATTTGCTTTGAGCATATTTTAGTTAACATTACTGTTTATATTTGTTGACAATACTGGTTGAAAGAGAACTAAAATGACTGTGCTTGACCAAGCCAACCAATGTGTTAATATGTAAAAAAAGCATCCTAATAACATAAAATAACATAAGTAACATAAAAAATAACATAAATAGCATAAAATTCAAAACGGTCATACAGACTGCATGATTAGTTGAATAAACAATGTTAGAATTAAACAGAAGATAACCTCAGTTAACTGCCGGGCAGTTCTGACAGCAGTTAACTGCTACATCGGTGTCTTCACGTCACAGATGATAACGTGGAGGAATATTATCTTCTGTTCATCCTTTTTTCTGTACAATTATTCCGTTTAATGCGAGGATGAAAAAAGTAGGTAGGTAGGTGTTCGTAGCTGTTATCAATGGCATATGCTTGGTTCCAGTTAGGTACAAATTTAGTTTTGCAAACCACAAAAGACCGGGTTGAGTAGGCTAGAGGAATACATGTCCCTTTTGGTATCAAAGGGTCTTCACTATGGTGTTGGTTTGGGAATTTCGCAGATAAGGAGTAACTCAGTTTTAACTATTGGTCCTCAAATTGCACATGTACAAACATTGATTAATTTCATTCATCGCATATATATTTATCCATCTGTTCTGTAACCCTATAGATGGTCTTCATTGTATTCGGTCACAAAGGAACACTTGTACGATCACATTTTGCTGTTTAATGATGCCCACTTCGCCATGACTCTCCTTGGACTCAAGGACAAGGAATATTTCGCAAAGTTCCAGGTATGCTACAACTGATTATTTGGAAATCTTGGTTCGCGTTTTCAGTCTTGCGTATTTGGCTCGAGGTTGTTTTTCTAGCTGTATGTTTGCCTTGCATTAATCGTTGTTATTATATTAAAGCAAACATATGAAACATATGAACATATCAAACATATGAAAGCACAATTAATTTTCGCAAAAATTCTATTTCAGACCGATTTTCTCATTGGTGCATAGATCCGAAATAGCTTTTAGTAAGCGATTATATTGCTGACCTGCGGCTGAGAAAGACTTTAGCTGAATTCTTTAGTATTGCTCTATATGAAAAGGTAATTGTACTACCTTCTGAAACATCACCCATAGAACTCACAAAGTCCGATGTCACGAGACGATATTGTTTATATAAGTGGGATAACATTTAGCTCGCGACCGAAGGGGATAGGTGGAAATGCAATTATTAGCATAATTGACATTAATGATACATGTAATATTGAAAGGAAGACTAGCGCTACGAAGGTTAATTAAATGTGGAAAATGAGCGTCTGCTATATAAATTGAAGTGTCACTGGCGCTCGCTCGTATTCTTATTACAATACATTCAGAAATAGCACAGACTCTTCATCGCCATTCAAGATGAGCTAGCATATTGTGCAAAGCTGTCGGCTACCGCTGGCACCCAAGTGTAGAGATTTTAACACGGCCTCTGAGTGTCTGAGGATCAACCAGGATTAACGGAAAAACCTGCTTTCCCTTAAATGGATGGCAGAACTTATGTTCGTTACTGTAAATTGGGTACTGAAGCTTTAGGGAAATCGAAGACGGTGCACGACTTCAAAACATCTTACAAAGAACGTGATCTGCTAGGATAACGAAAAGTGTGCATTCAAAGCGAGTTCGAATGGCACAACCAAAACACTGGTGGCATCAGGAAATCGTAAGGTCGTACAATGTTAAAATTTGGAAGGTGTACTTGACAGCGAGGAGTGAGAGGATCAAGCTCGGCAGGACATACCCCCTATTTACTTGCCTCAGGAAACAATTCCAGGAGATTTCCAAACACAGTTGGCGAAGTAAATTGAAAATAGCATTCAATGTTATCAGCCATTCAGTTTAGTTTAGCACAGAATCGACTAATGTTAACAGTGATATATGGCAGCAAAAGCAGAAGATCTGATAACCGCAAGCACTACTATAGCCAATATACTTTATAAATGTTGTTTCTAAGAGCTACGAGAAATCGATTCACTACATCTGGAAGGCGGGGAGATAAAACTGGTTAATTAGCCAGATACACTGATAGGAACAATATGGTAAACAAAAAGCTTGGTGTCTTCAAAAGGCATAACATACATCGGTTTCGAGCATAATGATTTGCTCAGTTTGTCCAGTCAAATCGAACAAACCATAATGCTTAGAGCGGATCTACGTTATGCCTTTTGAAGGTTAATTGTTAATCACAAATCAAAGTAAGCTTTGGTCTATGTTAGTACGACACTATGTTAGTACGACACAGCAGGTGGCTTCACTGTCTTCCTTGTAGACCTAACGAATTGCAGATATTTCATCTGATTGAAATTATGTCTGAAGAGAGTTCTGCTGACAGTAAAAAGTGTTTGTGGGTAGTTTAGTTCATGCGGGCCCAATTGGCCCAAATTTATGGAGCCAAGCTTTTTCGTGTTGTCGTAGGGCTAGGGATTTTTCTGAACTTCTAAAAAAATAAGCTAGAAATTTTGATAAACTTTTACAAACGTAGGTTAGGAATTTTCATAAATCTCTGAAAAAGTATGCTAGGTGTTTTTATGAATCTTTAAAAAAGTAGGTTATAGCATTCCGGCAATGCGTTTACGATCAAATCAGAATGTAAGAAATTAGTCATTTTTTATGTGTATGCGGATTTGATTATTTTCAAGTGATTCAATCGCCTTAGCTCGTAATGAAACGTGAGAATGAAAACAGTGTAGATTTTTAATTCTTAGACATTGCGACTACATGTTGGCGTTGGTTTTTGTCTGAGATTAGGGTGGCTTTAGGGCGTATTAGGTTAAAGAAGTGATACACTTCTATGCTTTATTGCAGTAGACGCGCTCCGAACCACCCATACTAGACCCCATATAGGCCGGGTTACCTTTTATCGATGTAAGCTACACAATAACACAAAACTGGTGTTTGAAATACTTTTTTTCTGCACCAGTTGTTTCCAATTGGAAGTTGTACTCGAAGTTTGCCTTCCTGCACATTTTTTGTCCAGTTTCGTATACCAAGTTAAAAACCTCTTAGAGAGAGCATTACTTGTTTGTTGGTGATATATATATCCGTTTTGATTTTTTATTCCATAGCTACCAATCTTTCCGGTTCGCTGCTTTTGGGTCTATTGTAATAGTAGACGGCTTTTTTTGACAACCGTCTCAAACATTTATTTTAGTCAAATAATATCTGCTAAACACAAAGCTTAAGTATGTTCAATTAAAATCCGACGAGCTCATACTCATCCAATTGCAATTTACTCTAGGAAAGCATCACAATTGAATTGTTTTTGTTCTTTAGAATCTACGCTAGATATTCAATCCAAACGACTTAATATATATGCGCTAATTCATGATTATCTGTGTGCTTCGTTATCTGCCAACAGGACTCACTAAATTCTATTCAGGACCTGACAGAAATAGACAACACCAAAATAACTACAATGTTTGGCAAAAAGCTTATCCAGGCGATGAAAGACTACAGCGAGGGTACATTTCACTTTATGCTTACATTCAGTCTGAAATTTTCTTTTAATAGTTTTTATATCCTTCGTTACCCGCATCTGTGAGTTTTGTACCGACGCATTGTGTATCTCTTTCTATCTAACGAGAGTGAACTTGATTACGGCAGCAATTATCTTTAAGCTTCCTCTTTTGTAATAAATTCTAGTACGAGTACAATTGCGAATTAGATACAGCAAAGATGCTTATGAGATCCTGTTTTTCGTCTGTAGGCGATTTCGATGCGTGCGCTTCAGCACTAATTCCTCTTGAGCCCCAACTGGTGCAAATGGGTGGATCGGATGCTCAGAGAGACGTCTTCAACTTGCTTATGATAAATGCGGCACTTCGCAGCAGTAGATGCAAAGAAGATGCAAAAAAGCTTCTCTATCGTCGCTCTGCTGTACGAAGGGCCTCTCCAATGGTTGACCGAATGAGGAAACTCTTCGTTCGTTAAAAATTCCTTACCTCTATTTCATTAACGCGTTTTCTCTTTTAGTAACTGGTAATAGGTACTAACAACTGATTTTTAAGACGAATAGACATTTGATAACTAATGCATATAATAGACAGCCTTATATAGAGCATTTTAAATAAAAGGTGCCCAAATTGCGGTTATAAATTTAAGCAAAATTTGTTCATTATACGAAAATATTTTTTGTCTATAAGTATATTGATCTGATATATCTATAGAAAAAACGTTGCGCATGCGCGATATTTCTCCTTATTTGAATCTATAAAAGATCCATTTGGGTAGCTTTTTAGGTAATTTGCTGCAGTTCTAAGATTTTTCAGTATGAATCCGTAGCAATGTGGCGCTAATATTCTTAGACCTTAACCTAGATCTGATGCGGTTTGTTTTTGTGCCACAAAATTATTCCTCAAGGAAGAACGAGATCATGAATTCACGTCTTATATGAGAATACTGCGTATTCCCATTAAATGCCTGTACTTGCCGAGTTCAATTGTCTCGCTAAGTAAAACTAGACATTTGATTGTTTGACTTTATCATTTTATAGGCCATGACTCAATTTATTAATTCCAATTTATTAACATGACATTGTAAAGCTTTTCGCACTCAAAAGAAAATTTACCACTGAAAATAAATTGCATGTCGGCTTGAACGTAGCTCGAAACATATCGCCAGTAACGCTGTTGTTCGCCTGCAAAAGACGAACAGAGTTCTGAATCATATGAGCATAAAATATTGATATTATCAACAATTCGATTTCAATCTCACATACGCTAGAACCTATCGACTCTTATTTGAGCTACAAATTAGAAAACTTACACGTTAGAGACGCATATTAAGAGATGCAACCTGTATTTTGAGAGATTATGATAATATAATGAAATATAGTTATGTCTTGATATCACACCTAACAATTTTTAGATTCATTGTAATATGAAGCCATGATCATTTTTTATGAGTCTATAATGCGATATATTTTTAGATCGCGTCCTTAAATATCCTCAAATAGGGGTTATATTGCCTTCTGATATCTCACTCATATTAACAGGTACTGGTTTTTTTCCGGCTTCAAATTCTATTGCAAGACCTGATGCATTTATAATTTTTAAATTAACTCTCTATTGCTGAATTGAAGGTGGGTGATTTGCGATAAAAGAAACTGGTGATTCTCTATGAAACAAAAAATTACATCATTTGGGCACACGAACGGATTGGCCAAAGGTCATACTTGAGCTAGCAATTTGATCGATTCATCAGCTAGGGATTCAATTGGATGGGTTTTGTAAATTTTGCATACATTCTGTTATCGACGCTCATCATATCGAGCTATATTTGAAAATACAAATTGGTTTGAAAAAGTTTTAAATAAAGGACTTACATACTTAAGCCATACGAATTATTCTAAAAAAGCCGATATTAACGTGTATCTTGTTGCCAGCTTGACGGATACTTTTTTGAAATGAATAATATTTTAACGCCATGTTCGAATTTTAAATTTGGTCAGTTATAATTTTACGGCTCAGGATGCCGCTTGCGCCCTATAAATAGAAAGACCGTCTGCGTTAGATCTGATCTAGACTTATATCTACGTTAAAAGACGCTTCAAGGAAAAGTTAGTGATGTAACTAGTCTTTGTTTTTTGATAGCGTGCACGCGACAATATACCCACTGTATGCCTCAAATGACATATAACAGTGACCTTCGGCTTAAAAAAGCGTTATGCACTCGTTTCCATTAACGAAGAAGTCCATGTGATTTTGGCCCATCTTGCAAAACACTCACTGGCCAAAATGTGATCTGCGACACGAAGTAGCAAAGTGGATGAGTTTTAGCTACAATTTTAACTACAGTTTTAGCTACAATTTTAACTACAGTTTTAGCTACAATTTTAACTACAGTTTTAGCTACAAGTTTGAGCTATAATTTCCTGTTTTTTGGACGGTCGCATCCTATTTTGAAATTCTATATATTACGAATATTTCGAGCAAATCATGATTTTCATTTTATGAAGCCTTCCCATACTAAAAAAGGTAGCATGAAGAACCAGGTTTATCTGAATAAGTACAATTCGAACAACGTCTTCTGGGAGGTTAAGTCGTGTCTGGACGGCCATAATCCGATGGCCAAAAACTAGTATCAAAAGAAAAGGCGAAGCTCTTCTTCGGAAAAAACCAGCAAAGGCCTGGTAGAACTTTCTCTACACAGTCTGAACGATAAGATGGTCGTACACTTACATGAACACAATCTTCCTGAAATACTTCCTTTAACGAACCTACAGCAACATCACTTCAGTCATTCCAAAGTAAACTGCCATTATCGCAAAGATTAGAGTCGATTCAGTATAGTCTACCAAACAGAACATTAATCCCTTCGCGTAAGTTAGGTCAATATGAACGAGACGAAGGTTAATACTATTTTTGGAACAACAATATGCGTTACACTGAAATCGAAATATACAACGCTCCCGGATTATCCACAACGTTATAGCTCATCCGTAATTTGCATTGAAGGCGCCCTTCTCACTACCTTATCATTCAGTCAATATGGAAATTAGTGTATATTCAATTCTACAACTGTTCTAAAAGCCTGTTTGCAGGTGTGTGGTTATAAATAATTGGAGCAATAGTGCAATGCGCGAAAATGAGTACAACGAATTCCCGTTGTTCATGAATTTGACTACGGAGTCAAATTCTTTTGAAATATTCGGAAGAAATTAAAATTAGGATTTTAGGCCATCAAATGGAAACAGTTGATAAAGCTCTCTGACACAAAGAAACTTGTGCTATATCGTTCCAACCTCACTCTTAACTTCAGCCAGAC
This sequence comes from Tropilaelaps mercedesae, assembly GCA_002081605.1. Lineage (NCBI taxonomy): Eukaryota > Metazoa > Arthropoda > Arachnida > Mesostigmata > Laelapidae > Tropilaelaps > Tropilaelaps mercedesae. The sequence continues at coordinate 9,588 of MNPL01002990.1, forward strand.
TATTTTCTTAGCCAGAAAATATTTGTTTAGTCTAATGTTATCAAGGCCCACAAAAACCTAACATTTATCAATTCCCAGTAAGCTGCACCTATGCAGGCAATGCGGGCTTCCGTTGGACATCTATATGTCCAGTAGAAGCGGGTAAGGTCGCACAGTGATGCAGCTCTTTCTTCGAAATTCCTCAGCGGAATCGCACTGCTGTGAAAAGGCTTACGATTTTGAAAAGAATGAGTAGATTGAAAAATGCCTTTATTCATCTTGAACGAGGATTAGGATTGGATTATATAATGCAACATTCATGGTAACTGTACTAGTGTATAAATGAGTCTAATTAATTAGAAGTCAGAGATAGAAAATAAAAGCTATACTATTCTTCTGTGCTGTCCATCTTCAACAAATGCGTTTTATGAAATTTGTTTGAATACTTTGTAGCACTTTGTAGCATGTGGCGTTATCAGCATCAAGCATTGTTTAATTGTGTGACTTGTAATACAGCGTGAACGAGCGTCAAACTTACGGGCAAAGAAAGGAGTAAGCCTTCTTACCATGATAAAAACAAAGGAAGAATGAATCTGACTAAAATAATTGGTAGGTAATTCTGGAGTCTCAAAGGTTTCAGTTCTGAAGAACAGAGCATAATTTATGAGTGAGTCATATGTTGCATGCCTATGGAAGTTCTACAGGCTGCGTCATTGGCCCGTCTTGTAGAATAAAGCCTATCAAAATTCACTGATTAAAACTTATTCGAAATTTAAAACTGATGCTAATGTTCTAAAGCAGTTGTAACGACCAAGAACATATGGGACGTGCAATCTAAGACAGATCCAAGATTCTTTTCCCCTGGGTAACGATGCTAAATTTAGTTTTAGAGCAAGCTGATGAGAATCAAAAACAAATATGAAAGAAATCAACAAAGCGTTTAAGCTTTTGTTCAAAAGCCGAGTGATTATTACAATGTACTTTATTTAACCCTACGAAAAAAGCTAATATAGCTTGTTGAATAGAGTGTTAAGATTTCTAAAGAAAGTGAAGAGGCCTCTGCTGGTTTCAGCGGCAAAGTTCGTACAGTATGTCGTACATTATGTGACGAAGTAACAAATGAAAAAAGACTGTTGTTTCCAAAATCTCTGAAAATTTCTTCGTATCAATCTACTGAAGTTTACCGTGCCATAAATCACAAGTTTAATTTTGCATTGCTTTGTGGAAGAAAACCATTTACTTCGTTTACTTATTACTGCAATTGAGAAAAAAAATCAGATGATTCACTTTCCTTTTAATGTCCATTATAAGCGGCTTCGACAGGAGAAGAACCTTTGCTATCTTTGCTTATATTTTTGGTACCTTCAAAATTTCGCTATCCCGATGATGCTACTGTAAGGTGATACGGCTTGTTATTCCTGGTATTGTTGCTATTATTATCACAGTCGCGATTTTTCACCAGTTTTTTGCTATAGAAGGCTTTTCTTATTTAAAAGATAATTGTGAAGTTAACCTTACCCTTTATTTTGTTATCTTGTGAATAGGACGTGCGGATCTCCAAAACGTGTAATATGCTCACTCTAAAATTGCACCCGATTACACTGAGGTCTAGAAGAAACTTGTATTTGCGCGTTTTGTGCACTTGCGTCGACGAAAATAAATGGCTACGAATGGCTGACGAAAATAAAAACATTCTATGCGCTTTACAATGAAAATAAAATTATTGTTTTCAGGATCAAATTTACTTCAATTTACCCCTGGCGATTTAGTAATAAAAGCTACAATTTTAGTGCTTATAATCCTTAAAAGAGTAAGGGAGGGTACGATGTGCATTACAATCCTGATAGAGGAACCTTTCAATATCATACGGCTATATTAAACTGAAAAAAGTAATAGTTTTTTTTCAAATCTCGCAAATAAATGACTTCTGAAAATTGTTTTTTATCACGTTTTCATTATAAAGCTTCAAATGCAGACGAAGAAAAAACGTCTAACTTTGATTTTAAAATTACACAATTCCAATATTTTATCTTAATTTTTTGTAATTTTAAAGTTATCTCCAGTTTCACATTGAGTTTGCCACAGACATATGTCTATAAGAATATTTACGATGCCTCAAGGAATATAACTTGAATGTTTCGCTCATGCTGTAAAGTCTTCTCTGCAACGGCATATGAAATTAAAGAGCGAATAGTGGTGACTTATTCAAATTTAAAAATAGAGTTAAACGAGGTATCTATAGAACACTGTGTCATTTCCCTTCTGAATAAAATGTAATAAAAATTTCGAAGTGTAGTTTGAAACTTTGGTACCTTGTTAATAATACTATACCCATTATGACGCAAACGAGTTATGAACACATCTTTGTTTAAATGTCTACAAGGAAAGAGTAAGTCCAGAAGCGTTTAAAACGCTGCTTGCGGTGGCAATTCTAACTTTCGTACAATCTAACTTTGATGAATCGTGGCTTTACATAATTCCAATAATATGAGGATTACCGCTTTCGAATCCGCCAAATTACGTTATGGAAAATCTTGGATGAAAGGAATCTTTCATTTTATTGAATGAATTCATATATATACATATGTATATTCCTCACAGCTCTAAAGCGCCTGCAACCCCGTAAATATTAGGTAGCTTCATATAGCAGCCGATATAGGAGTCCTCCCCCATAGACCAAGCGTGATGCCATATTGGAAATTCTGCAAGATCAATAATTCTGAAAAGAAATGTGGTCGAGGTTTTAAATTTTTTGTCGTAAATTTGAGGTAGTTGAGCTTCATATTGTCCTTTTTTCATTGTTTGAATATTTAAAAAAATGACTAAATCATTCCCTGTTTTTAACATAAATTGGCGAATGCAAGTTAAAATACAAAGAAAATTCGTTTACTTTAGGTTTCAAATAAAAATAAAGTTCCGAGAATGTCCTTTTAACCTTCTTGTACATAACAACTAGGCGTTTTTCAGAGCACTCCTGCAAACTCCCTCGTTTGCTGTCGGATTGAGTGCCTTTCTTAAGGCCCACTAGGCAGTGACATTTCAGAGCTTGGAACTTATGAAAACTGTTTGTTCGTGAAAAAATTCAGGATTTCAAAATTATGTACGCGTAGCGCAGACGTTATGAAAACGCACTGAGCAGCAGCATAACACATAGTATTGGCTAAAATATTCTTCCTTTTCTCGGTGCCTCAAAACTCCCTTAAGTCGTTATTTAAGCATCTGCCTGTTTCAATGAGAATACTTAGCACAAGGTTTTGACAACGTTGGTATATAGAAAATTGTTTTGAAAAACAGTCTAGCAGTAGAAACAGCAATTAGTGTTATATATATATATATATATATATATATATATATATAACTAATTCAATGTAATTACAGAAGTAACGTATGTCTCTGTAGGTACAAGTAGACCACATAATTTCATAGTATTACCACGGGCCTAATAGTAGGAGCTTATTAGGACCTCACATCGCTTTCATCCAAGTGTAAACCTTTGTGGAACCTCTCATTTCCCAAAATAACTTATTCTTCAATGATATCTAGCTCATCTGCAATTTATATACCGAGCATACATTTTAGTGTGCTAGAGGATTCCTTGAAATACGGGCGATAACCTTTTTACCTCGCTATAGCCCAAAATTGCTATGAAATATTCGCTTAGTTACTATTTCGTTAGAAAAAGCCCTATGGAACATAAATACCCCTGTCGAAAGCCCCTTTCAACCTAAATTCTTAGGTTACTGTTCCCCGTGTCACGAAAATAAAGTTACAATAATGTATGTATTTCAATGTTTCTTCCCAAGTTTCGTCCAGTTCCTTCTCACTTATCACATCCCATAGTTTTTCCAGTCCACCGTGCCATAACCTTCTTTCCACCAAACCCATATTCTGCCTTTTTGTCTAATTTTTAGCTTCGGTGGGTATGAAGAAACAATTATTGTTCCGGCCGGTAGTGCAAAAGCCGCCTTGTCATGGCCCGACAATTGCTCATTTTTACTCGATAGATTTTTTAGTCGATAGCTTAATACGCCAGCAGAAATAAAATGTACCACACGTGTGATCATCTCAACTCGGTCGTCAGCTACTTGGTTTGAAATAATGAACGCATGTCTGTGGTATAGCTGACCATAAGCAAAGAACCAGAATATATTGTAATAAAAAGGTTACATATTGACCTAACTATTAACTTGTGTCATCTTGCGGTTTCAATTTTAAAACGTATTTCTCTACTGCACATAAACTTTTTTAAGATGGTAAAATCTACAATGTATGATTTTTCTTACGACATGCAATTCATAGGTACGCGAGGGTAATATTTACCACTTTTTAACATTTAATAATAATAGCGACCGATAAGGCTGAATCCTAAATATCTTAAAGTTTCTTGATAGTTGTGTGATAGAATTTGAGCTATAGAAATAATGAATATATTCAATGTTTATTCAAGATGGAGGCTTGTTGAAGACAGGCGAATGCGTAGCGAGCATTTATCCAAACGAAATCCCAAACCAATCAATATTAATTTTGACAGGTAGGTGTACCCTAGTTGAGGGCTTCTTCACAAAGTGTTCCTCAATATTTGACTTGCAGACTTGCTGCTCTCATCAGGCGCTATCCTTTGATTCAATTCATTGATGTTTATTCTCCAGATATCACTTTTACAATGTTCAGCTTGTCGCGAAGGAATGACAAAAGAATTAAGGCATACAGCAAGACATAGTTTGGATTGAGTTAAATTCACTGCGGCGTGCAAACCCAGTATATTGTAGTGCTATACGAATACATGTAGGTCATATGACCGATGGTACTATTTTGCAGATGCATGTACTAAACGTGTTAATACCTGCGGTTGTTATTATTGGTATGATTATTTTCGTGATTATTGATAAATTTTGTACTTTGTGTGCAAGCTTCGCTGGGGTGATTGATCAAAACCTACGAAGGAGCGATGGCTGGTAAGCATTTGACGTCACCACATATAACCGCTTGCTTTCTATTTATCGTATTGGACTAAAACCAATTCGCACTGAAAAACCACAGCCTATAAGCTTTAGAATTGATAAAAAAGAAGGAATGTGTAAGGTAGTCAAGACGGCCGAAACATCGGAAGATACACTGAAGCAAAACTGGTTGCCCCTACGAAGTCGTGAATATCTTGCCATAAATGCGCTAGTACTAGCTCAGTAAAATGTTCTCTACGAAAGTCAAACTGGCACATTGAAAAAAACTGTAACAAATTTAGATATGTTGCTAATCAAGAAATCACCATACTTTTTCACCCTCAGATAAATAGTTTACCAAAAAGATTGACTGTAGTTTGACTGATACTTGCGATCGTCCTTAAAAAGTGTATCATCATTGCAATTTACTTGGAAATACAGCAGAAGCAAAGTGGCAGATTATATTCCGGCCATTGACAACGTTTATAAAGGACCCATCGTACCCAGAAAACAAGAACTTTAAGAAGGTTTGATCGGCAGACTCCGTATTATTGACATCACGGTCAGCGAGCTTGCTAACCTGGCTGACATTCTCAATAGCCTTACTATTACTATCATTGTGTATAGTAATTATGGTCGGATAACACTCGAACGTGCAGAGGATGGCGATTCTCCTTGTCACCTAGGCCTACAGGCACAGCATTGATGCGGTTCTGGCGGGCGCGATGCCGTGGGACCTCAAGAGTCAGGAGAGAAGACGACTTTAGGAAGATTCCTCGCGTGAAAATACCGCAGTTCGTGAAGAAGTACTTCTCATTTGCCAAGAAGAACGGATTTCATAAGATTTTCGCAAGTTTTGCCTCGTTCCAGATTCGTAACCACGGATGTCTGCGACCTCTGCGCTACAAACAGCGGCGACACAGAAATGTACACTCTCTTTTATTGTCCAGGCTGTTTTTCGCCCTGATCTACAGTGTCTCCGTGTCCCCACTGTGATGACTACTGGCAGATTATCAGCGTAAGCCACCGGCTGAGTGTCGCCAAATTTTAAAGCGGAAGGTCCAGAAATTACCTATGTGGGACCTCCAGCTGTCATAGCCATTTCAAAAGCTTCACTGTCCAGTGTTCTACAGCGAGGAAGTCTACACTATACTATTTTGAGAATGTTCCGAAGGATTTGCACATTTAGGAAGATGGACATACACAGGAATCTTGACCGGGGCGGATGGTTCTGTGCCGTCAAAGTTACATTGACGGCGCGGTGAGATGCCGTATCTATCGGCTCTTTCAGAAGCCGAACGAGGCGTCCGAAAGGAGCCTGTACTCCTTTGCAGAGAACCGGAAAGTATTTCCACTGTAGCCTCTATTCCCTTTGCCAGGGCGCAGGGTGATATTTCTCTTTTTTTTATGAAGTAAAACAACAGGTAATGGTCAAGCGTCGGGCCCAAGCACAGTTATGCCTTCCGCGCTCGCTATCCTGTGTCCACCAATATCTAGTTTCACCCCTGATTCAATTTTCTGCCTTTTTTCATAAAAGGCTTGCATCTTATTTTGTGGAACCTCTACACCTCATCCTTAGGAGATCATACCCAAAAGGAATAGTGTCCCATTTATTTTGGTACTTTATGGTCACTCCAGTCCGTAAAAGGCTAAAGCGGACGTTGACAATTACCGTCTGGTTACATATGAGGTTATCAGATGTCTTATGTTTGAAAAACTATCGTTGACTGATGGAAAATTTTGGGTCAGAGTCGACGAGACCTTTAATTCCGCTGACTCCTGTATTGGCCCACTACTTTTTTGTATCTCTATATTGAACCTCAGAAATGTTTTACGGTGCATGTAACGGGTATAATATAAAGATTATATACAGATGGTCCGCAGTTGTATGCATTATCTGATGCTTTAGTTGATAGAGGTGACTTCAAAGTGCCAAAGAGGTGAATTAAAAGTGGCTATAGGTGCAATATCAAGCTGACGTAAGACTAATGATACGACGATGTCTCTCCGCAAATGCGCGATTTTGAAGACCCATAATTCAGGCGTCTACAGCTTGAAGAGTCCAGTCATTCCTTACAATACTCGCATGACTAAGCCATCTTAGTGACTCCACATTCACCACACATTCACCGAACAGCAGGATAGAGTGGACTTGAAAATGTATTCTAGTTTGTGTAAGCTTAATATGATCCATATTTTTTACGTTATTAGGAAAAACAATCTTCGCAATGGCTAGGCTGTAACTACACTTGACATTACTAAAAATGACAAAGCCTATTCGTGGAGAATTGCCCGCATGGTACGAGATGATAAGAAAGCATAATTCTTAAGTTCTTTAAACAGACAAACAATATTTAAGTACTCATGTGCTAAAAATATTAATTTAATTTTGATGCTACACTGTACATATGTAGAAATAACACATATGGTCTTCAACTTGTGATATCTGCCAGAATTTTTTGCGACCAGTTGCATAATTTAATAATATTAACCGAATAGTGGTCACAGTTATGTGCTGACCATCCATTCAACAGAAGTGCCGCGCTTCGGGCGACGATAAGGATGTGTTTGACCTGATTTACTTTACAATACTTATGAAACTCAAGTTATTATATTTGAGTCAATATATTATTATTCAAATTATCTAGTTTACTTTCTTCTAAATACACGTACATGTTGGAACGTTTGGCCCGTAATGAAACCATTAGGTTCTAAAACTGAATATTTTTAGAGTTGGCTTGTTCCAAATACTACACTTTGTTGCTTCATACAAATCACTGTTTTGTTTCACTTTTTTCTGCTAAATAGATAATGTAGAACTTTGATAAATAGCTATGTTTTAATCGTCAATTATGTGGGGCACTTGCTATGTAAGACCTGCTATATTCACCTCTCTTTCGGATATTGGTTATCTTCGTTTAATCAGTGATACCGAATAGCAGTGGCAGGTGTGAGTAACAGTAACAAACAGCTAATATTTATGTAGACACTTGAATCCTAAACAAATTCCTTTAAGTAATTTTTAATTTAAATAATCGGAGGTGCATTCTTAAATTTAAGAACCTAAAGGTTACTAAGAAATGAGCTGTGAATAATCGTAACGAACTTTAGATATTCGTCATGAGTAAGCTCATGCTGATTAATATTCATTTACAAAGATAGAAAACGGCTCAACGATTATTAGTTCTACAGGAAAAAAAGATGCGTAGCTCGTGGTTGTTTTTGTTGTTAGGCGTATCGAGGACTCTATTGTAGTAGCGCATGAGTCAATAAAATGAATAAGCAACATTTTCAACAGTTTGTAATAACTCACATATCCACTTGTTATGTGTCTAGTATGTCCAGCAATGTGTTTTTTTACAATTTTTCATTTTAGAATATACCATTTCTGGTTGGTGATTTTTTAAGTTCTATTATAACGTGTTATGCTTTTTGTGAGTAACATGCTTGGTTGGCGCTTTGCACCTTATTGCACCTTATTATTGCGACAATTTCACAAAGAAGTGTCATCAGAATTTGGGGTTATATTTCAAAAGAGGAAAGCCATATATATATATATATATATATATATATATAT
>MNPL01002991.1:0-18553 GCA_002081605.1 Tropilaelaps mercedesae
ATATATATATATATATATATATATTGCACGAATGACCGTTAAATTTAGTTAAGCTAGAAACGAATTAAACTAAATAGGCATCTCGACATTTTCGAGAGCAGGATATATGCTCGCGATATCTTACGAACTCTCTGCGCAAACTTCCTGAAAGTGCCCATCCTGGTAGGAATACTGGGATCAACTTTTGTAGAGCTGTCAACTACTCTAGCAAAAAATTCCCTCGTAAGTAATTTGAGTGAAAGTGCCTCCATTCAAGGCAGACAAGAAAACTAAATAGCACTGGAAAGTGGAATAAAACCTTATTTCATATTATTATAAAGAGATAACAATAATAATAATAATAACTACCGACTTTAATAACTATGACTGTATGACTGATAGCAATAAATATATTTATGCCATTATTCGGTCCTATTAAGGACATGATTTTTCATTTACATATTGAATGTGAAATTATGAAATTCTATTCTTTTTTTCATGACACTAGATGAGTAAAAAATAGTTTGGCTGGACGAATGAAGCCAAGTGTATTATACGTTTATCATATTATACTGTTATATACATCTCGAGCACCGTTGCTGGGAGCTGTCGATCGTTGTTCACTTAGAATAAAAATAACGTCTGTATAGCAATTGAAATCCGGTCAGTTGGCATAGTATGGGATGCAGACTTCAATAATATGCTGGATGTTTTGGTGGTCTCAAAGGTGAGACATTTTATCTTAAATAAATCTTCTGAGAGTAGTTGGCCTTCCGTGTCATTTGTAGGTGTATATTTTTTGTAGCAAGAGGTGCATAACCTGCCATAAGACTATTGTTATTAATAAAATGACTAGCAAAAAAGAGTGTTTTACAAAGCATCCTTTCGGTCATTAAGTGGAATCTAAGAAAGCTTTGTCGTGCAATTAAGTACCTTTTTTTAAATCTAAAATTATATTGCACCACATTATTCGGCGCTCTCCTTATGCCGATGTCAAAGAGTTGAGAGCATGAACATACAAATATTTTTCCTGCAAAAGGACGCTAGACTTCTTAAGTTTAAGGTTTCGACTATGTTTGAACGCTATTGAGTACTGATTGTATTAATTCTCGACTACGAGGTGTGTCTGTCAATTGATTTTTAGGATAATGCATCAGTAACGCAGAGAACTACATCGATGCCTGCTTGCTATTATAACTGGCTCTGTTTTTAAACGATTCGCTGCATGGACAAGTAAGCATGGGTAAGGCATATAAGATTTCTGTACTCTAGAAGGTACTGGTCCTAGAAGAACGTGCTATGCCTTAAGAGCATTCCGCCAAGCCTCGCTGAATGGCTGCGCCGCGTGACTGCGAATCTCCTGCCGAAGCAACCCACCGGCTATTAATATCGAGAAGAATCAGTGCGGGAATACCACATGGAAGCATTGCTGCAGGCGATTCAAGTTGCCTGGTGGAAAGCGGTTATGTTGACTCAAAATAAATTAATGATCTTATAACAAAAGCCAAAGAGCAGTTGGGCTAGCACGTAAAGTTTGAGACCTTCTGTATTTCAGAAACATAGTTTACAGGTTAAATATGCATTTTTTATAAAAACCAACACAGTTGGAACGGTTGAGACGCCAATAGTTGGCAATTGCATCTGACAAGCAGGAAATTATTCCCGCGCAGAACATTATTTAGGCACTGTATGATCAAATAGAAAAGTTGAAATGAACAGCTAGGGTTATTGGCGGCTATTGATTAATTCTCTCTTGTTAGTAAAGACTCTTCATTATTAGATTCGCCTCACGTGGGCGGTCATACCAACCTCATTTAACCTCCCTTGTAATGCAATCAATATTTTTTACTCAATTCTATACATATTGTATTGCCCTAAGTTCTACTAGAACAGTGTTTGCTCACTTCAGATTCCAGTCAAGCGTAAACTTGAAATGCGCTGATTTCTTTTTACAGCGCTGATCCCTTTCCAAAAACTAAACGAATAGCCCTGGGAAATTGTTAAACGAGTATTATTACATCACATAATAATGCACATCGGAAACTATACATGCAATTAAATTTGAGTTTCAAGAGGTCAAAATAAAAGACTATAGTATAGAGATCCACGCAGCATCCACCAGCTGCACACACACTTCTGCCTCCCCCTGGACGCCCAGGCGTTTGTTGCTACTAAAAATAATTTTTTGGTCAACGAGCTGAGAAACTGAATCGGCTCTGACCACAGGCGTACTCACCCATATTTATCACAATCAGAGACTGACACTGAAGCAAAAGATAAGAAACAAGCCACCTTTCTTAAGCGAGATTTCTCGGAAATTGATGTACTCTTTAATATGTATGCCAAGGAAGGAGTTTACTGCCCAAGACCCAATCAACGCTGCCGCTTTGATGGCACCACTTAAAACGACCATGGGAATATTTTACTATCTTGTTTGTACCGGACATTTTCCTCGACATCGCGCAAACCTGATTAGTCCTCCGGTAGCTGCCGTCATACCGCAACATCTTTAGAAGTCTAATGAACAATACTTTTGTTTTGTAACATTCTTTCGCTTCTTGGGGTTTGTATAATGCTATGATTATTATTATTATTATTTACCTTTTCTCCGTATCGCTTATTAGAACAAAATCTAAATTAAAGATTTATTCTATTTAAAAGTCAAAGAACAAAGATATAAAGCTACTTGACGTGTGTTTCTGTGTCTGTTTGCCATTTGTCTCTATATTATAATTGCCGTCAATGTACTAACGGTAAACCCGCTTGTACGTAATGTAAGGTTATGCGTTATATAACTGGTTCAACTTGCTTCGGGTCTGAAGGTTTAGTCAATTTCAAGGCGACCATTTAGTGCTGAAAGATGAACGACGTTGCCAAAGGAGGTGATTGATCCAGGTGTTAGATGATGTTATCCAGTGTTTATAAGGGTCATTTACCTCATCCCAGTTATGTAAATTAAAAAATGCAGTTTACATATATCGATCCATGTCGACGTATGCTTTCAAACTTAGTTGACCCTATGCGCTGTAGTAGACAAATATTTTTTTGCTGTAATTGAGCTTTCGGGAAAAGTGCAGCGATAAATATTGTTGCACGTTGCTATATAACTTCCACAAAGATAGTGTAAAGATAACTGTATTGTTTTGAACCTAGAGACAATGAGATCGGATTTATTCGATGAACTGCCCTGCACATAACGATCCTACGTTTAAGCTCATTTGTAAGGAGAAGCGATTGTATTAGGCCTATCAATAAACATGTCTTCATGATACATTGTTTTGGTATGCGATTCTAAAGCTAGATCACATTTATGAAAGGTGACACACATATCGTATAAAAAAAACGTGAACGCAGGTATAAGCAAGCTCGTATGAGTGGTGAGTTAATGAAGGCCCAGCTTGGCTACTCCTCATTGCCAGGTAGGCACTCTAGTTGCAGCTACAATTAGCTCGATTCTACCCAGCCATTATGCTTCGAGAAAGTGGCTTCCTCGTTAACTGAATGTCAGTGACGAGTTCTGTCACAGTTAGAGGCGAAAGGTACCTGCATTATTAGTTACTTTAGATTTGCCTGGGTGTGAAACATGGTCTGGTTTTATGAACTCCAACCGTTGATTCTCTAGCTCTCACCCTCACCTGTAATGTTGAGACGTTTTGCAGAAAAGGGCATGTCTGGAAATTATGCGTATGCAGCCGTCCCAAGTGACAACTGCCGGTACGCCGTGTTTGGTTGTCATATATTACGATTTACGAGCGTAATGTCGCGACACGGAGAACTGGAGACGCCTACTAATGGCTAGCTAGCTAACTTTTTTGAAGCCATTTATTGGGTGAAAGCAGTTTCAGACCATTGTGAATAAGAATATATCTCTGGCCCAGGCACCCTGATTCTGAATGGTTCTCGAGTAAAGACGTAAATCCGTATTCGCAATATGGTTGAGCGATTACTGGTATAATGAAGGCTAAAACAACTGGCTAAATCTTTCAGTATCGGTTGCAGCGGCTCTGTAACGGCCCCAAATTAAATTGCTAAAACAATCGAACCTGACCAGTGAAAAGCATAGAAGGTTGTAACTTTCTCTGCAGATTATAATGTGTTGCCTGTATGGCAACCAAATCTATCACTTCCACGCACAGGAAGTTTCGGCATGCATAGCGTGAGTTTTTCAATGATTGATATCTACTGCGTGTAACAAATGGGGCGCATACATCAACTTTGGCAAATAAAAAATAGTGTAGTTCAGCTTCTGATACGATGATGCCACCATCATCACTCACTACCTAGTCACATTTATGAAGTATAAAATAGAAGGGCGAGGAGAACAAGTGGCCCAAGCTTCATTTCCAGTGAATATCCTTTACTGATAGGCTTTAGCCCAATTGGTTCTAGTCGTACTATCTTCTGCTAACGTTCTGCTTATCTGCCTTTAACATACCAGTCGTATTCGACCAACTAAAACTGTGTAGTTGTTAGTCGGATAAGCACCGCGGCGCCCAGGGTAATACTTATCAAATTACGCCGTATGCCACTCCACAGTGCCACCTATTTGTTTGCTCATTGGTACACAGCGCGACTAGAATTGTTGAGCTTACTTTTCGCTCCGTTAACCTACACGACGGCCTGTGACGCTTGGCCGAATACTTTTAATACGCTGGCAAGTTCAATGAAACCACTGAACGTAGTGGGGCGTGGGATGGTTATCACCTGTAACGCAAGCTTGTTGGCAACACAGCTTAACGTCGTAGTGGATTTGGCCACAACAACACGCTGGCCTGTTCTGCTTTTCTCGCGTAGTTGTCAAAGCCACTCTGCGAAGGCCCCTGCGGCCTTGTGTGAAGAATCTCGTGTGATCTCGTGGCAATCTCGTACCACGCCACTTCTCCACTGTCTTGTTCGTGCCACCTTATGATCGAGCGTACTTTTATCAACGTTGAACGCGTGCACGGCACAAGTGCAAGCGCTTCAAGCTTAATTTCCGTCGGCAATACACTGGCTTACCGACCGATCAGTAGATAGCCGAAATAGAGATATCTCAAGGGAAGTTGTTGCTCGCCACGAGGTTTAGACGCTTTATTTGACGTCGTCAATGTTACTCATTTGGTTTGTATACGCATATATACGTATCATATGCGACCGATTAGGATTAAATGCATGGTGCGATTGCCCTATTCAAGACGCGAATATTCGTATACATCAACAAAATAGCACCTGTGCTATGACAGGGCGGTCTCGTTGATGCTCGGAGGAGGGCCGTGGTTATATATATAGCACGTCGTAGTGATGGTCGGCTGAGTTAATGGACATATGAGACGGCTACTACAAACGATAGCGAAGATAGTAGAAATAGCTATGCTGGAGATTTTGAAAACAAGTTAAAAGACAGCGGCAATTAATCTAGAGAATTTGAGAGACGCGGACTTATTTGTCCGAAATGCTAGAATAGACGGTGCTCTACACGAATTAACGAAAACGCGTTGTGAAAGCGAAAAAGTTTCTTCGAGAGCGGGTACGGCGATGGAAGAAAGGCTTTCAATTTAGACACAAAGCCTAAAACTAACTTTATCGGTTGTTGCTCTTGTTAGCCATCTCGGCCAACTGGTGCAAACAAACCAATAATCGATAGGGTATTCGAGACCACAAGGTGTAGCAATGCCCATAGATTGCACTTCAGGCTCAGTGAAGGTACAGTGGTACTAGAGGATCTTCGTAACTTTCATGGAGGTTTTGTTATACATGCAAATATTCGTACATTGTTTTTGCATAAAGAGAACAGTTTTTGCAACGCGTTAAAATATGATTGTATAGGAGGCCCATCCACCAAGCGAAAGTGTATATCGAGGGAACATTAAATTATACGAATTTTTAGGCTTCTGGTGCAAAGTTGTCATCTAGACTAGCAGGTTAACGCGTGTATGTATAGAGATGGAATATGCACTTACTGATTCTACCGGTGTACTAAAAACTCAAGTGAATCTGTATAAGCGATTAGGTCTGGAATTGAGTGGTCTGAAATGTTTGATTTTGAGTAAAAATCCATTTTTAATTATCGGCAACTTTTAACACGTGTACTAAAAGAAATTATTCAAGCTCAAAACACGTAACCCATAGGTAGACAAATTTTTCTTTCGATTCGGAAACAGGTACAATACAAGGGTGGATTCAATATATTAAGCCAACTGTTTAATTGTATTATTACTTGCGGCTGAAACCTTGCTTTTAGACTGCTGAACTGCGCACAGTATAGATACTTTCCTTCTTCGTATTTGCCTTCCAGTAAGGAAAGCAAGAACACGTTTAGCATATTCGCCAACATTTGCTGTAGTTTAATTACTATTTGCTAATAGGTACCAATGTTTGGCTCGCCCTTTTTACTACCCTATCCTCCTTTTTATAAATCTTCTAATATAAAAAATCGGACGGTGTACATTCCGTTGCCAAGGACCAAGGGCCTTGACAAGAAGCCGAGACATTCTAAAAAATCAACGTGCTATTTTCCGCTTAATCATGGTTTCGAGTGCGGTAGTAGCTTCCGTTAAAATACTGCATACAACGACCACCGATCCCAAAAGGAGATGTAACCGTGGAATACATCAGTCAGTGAATGGGCTTTAAGAAACGAATAGCAATAAAGACAAGTTCCAATTGTGTGATAATCAACAAATCAAAAGAAGTGTTTGGCTTTTACACATATTAACAATATTACCTCACGCGCGCCATCACTGGATAAAGGGTCGTCTATATATTGAAACTCTGGATACGCAATTTCAAATTCAAAATGCGCTGAGCTTGATTCAAATGGCCTAATAGAAACTCCGGTATCCTACAATGTAAGACATGTCGGTTGAGCCATCCTATGTTTTACTGAGTACGCCAAGGTCGTCTTGGAGAGCACCTATTTCAAGGTTCGAATCGTTTTTTTCTGCAACTGATGTTTGTTCAACCCGCCGCTTCGTTCATATGCACTCTGCCATTTAGTGACTGCGTCAGAACCCTGAAGTATACATCAACAGAGATAATGCGATTGTTAGTCAAAGTAGCGGTCGTTGATTATTACAAAAATAAAAGGTGATGCAACACAACTAGGAGCTGCTAAGCTACGACGTATTGACCACAATTAGCACGCACAAGTATGACACTGAATTAAACTAGTCCTAATTATATTTGCTTTACGCACTGATTAATCTCGTATTGAATGCAAAGAGACAATTCTACAAATTTCGATGAATGAGCCAGTTAATTAGTTTCGGTGAATTTAATTAGACCTTTGTGAGATTCTATAAATAATACGGATATCATTCGGTGGGGGCTACTGTAAGCTGGTCTACAATGGTCGGTAAGTGAAACCATCTTTGAACGTTACTAAATAAAACTGCTTACTTATTGCGTGCTGAGCATTCTACGAGGAACATATTCGCATTCTAGACAAAAAATCAAATACAGTGAAGCTGTGTATACTTCTAAATGCAGCAAAATTTCGGGTCAATGCATACCACATTACGAACCTTCACAGCGATGCCTTGGTAACCGTTTTGATTCTTTGTCCACTTCTTGATAGCATGAGAAAAGAGTTACTAAATTACTAACAGCGTTTATCATTGGTGTAAACAATATTCAGTACAGTGTAAACCATTTTCGGAGGAAAATGAGCGCTTAAAAAGGAAGCAAAATGACATGTATGCCTACAGATATGCCTACAGATGTCAACAGACGCATGCAACTAGTAATATTCCTGCCACGATCATAGCATCTTTTTTCTATCAGGTAATAAGTAATGCCAGTGTCAACGAAACGAGCTAACAAATAGGATTCCTACTAAAATGGATTTAGCCTAATATGATAGTCTTGGAAACAGCCTCTCTTGCTGCGAGTCGTTTTGACATATTTGAGGTTTATGGCTTTCAAGTAAACTGTAGCTTAGTCAATACGTATTTTACATAATGGCATAAATCCGCATAAGAATATTAACCAACAGCATGGAAAACTATTTTACTTCTTGTGATATAGTCGTATATTGAACTCTTAAGAAATTTGAAGTCTTTTTATCTTTAACCTTATTTCTGTTCAAATCCTCAAAAAAGATATCCATCGTTTATTCTGCATTCATTCGTCACTTATTCTCACTTTTTTAAAAGCTATGTTTTTACTCGGCCAGGCTGCTCGTAGGTATTGCCTAGCATTTTAATGGGTAATACAGAACCTGAGTGCGATTTTCGTCCATACAACAAAACACAGCAATATAACATATTCAATTAGTATCCCTATAAGGTTAAAGGAAAAATAACTGCAAATTTCTAACTTTGATGACACCTATTTATCTGGATGCTCTATGTCCGATGCCTAATTCAATATCGGAATACTATTCTAAAAAAGCGCGGCCAGCTATTGTGTTGCCTGGTCTTGTCCAGGATCCTGATCACATAAAAAACGTGTTCGATATCCTTCTTAGTTCAAGTAAGCTTTTTGCCGGACACGAAAAGCTATTCAAGTTATAATGTCTCATTACCACCAGCAGGTAAATTATGTACGTTCCTTTGTTCTTTCCCCCAACAAAACTTCGTACAAGGCGAATATGTGTGTAATATGTGTGTAACACTTTTTTTGACCGCTTGCGTGAATATCGTTCAGCCATGCGTGCCAGGCGCTGAGTATAGAGGCACCGTCGCTTCCAGTTAAAATACACTCGCTGACAAACCGTTAGAAAGCTTAACATTTTCATCGTGAAGAGCTGGATTTTTCTGTAGGTACTCTGGAGCGTTTATATGGCGTTGTTAACTACGAAGAACAATGAAAAGGATCTCTCGCAAATTGAATCAGAACGGGCAGACGATGCGTATAATCCATCAGGTCACAGGTTCAGGAGTCAAGCTGTGGAGTCTAGAACGGGCACAAACATAACTACTAACAGATAATACATAATTCTAATGGTTGAATAAATCATATAACACTCGGCTCACTTAAGTTTGCAAATCCCTCATCAGGTTGCGCAGATCATTCATTCAAAATTTCTAAACTTGTCTATGAGCTGGATTTAAATTGAAGTAATCAATAATGTTTTATGAAGTAAACAATTTTGACTGATAACTTTGGGCCCTTGCTAGCTTGGAGCATGCTATTTTTCCATTAACAGTTCCAATAACCTATTACCTATTTGTGATAGATTTCAATCGACTTGGAAATTTCTCTAGGTGCACGCCACACAAAATAAATCTCCTTTTTCTACAAAAGTAACGCGGTGTAATCCTGACACACATCACTCTTGTGGGACACATTTGAAAGAGATGAGCGAAAGACCTGAAAAGTTTCTTCGATTAGACTCCAGCGCCGCTTGAAAATACCATTTCATGACAGACTTCCACAGTTACGGTTCGTACAGAACCAATTTTCTGCTGCTCTGAAAGGCTTCCTAAAGATGAACTGTATGGGCTTTTGAGCTCAGCCATTCATACTCAGTGCACAGTAAAAGCATAGTAAGCCTAGTGAAGACAAGAAGCAAGCATTGACTAGACACCTGTATAAGAACTACTGGAATGTTTAAGCAATCTACAGTTTCCAATAAAGCCATTATACTTATAGCGTCAAGATTTTATTGGGACGTAGTATTAAATTACTGATTTACTATAATATAAAGCCGTCTGTTTCAGGCACTGTATATTTACTATGAGGCAGTTTCTATGTTTAGCTGCTGCAGAATTATGTTTCTGGCTTCAAATTTCGATCGATACTATTGTGAAGCTAAAAAAAGTCTGGTGGGCCCATAGACGCAATAAAAATATAGGCAATGTAGATATTCACTTTTTATATTATAACTTTCGACGTACGAAGCAGATTATATCATCTATTATTTAACTTTTGCCGTATACGCTACTTGAACAAATTTTCACGATGCCACTAGCAGTTGCCATTAAATAAGGCTATGAAGCTTTAATACAAATATTTTATGGTTGTCGTGTCTACCCCACGCAAGGCGACTTACTAAGGACATTTTTTATCTCTATAATACGCACTGTATTAAACTCTACGGTATTGCACTCCGAAGATAGAGTTAAAAATAAACAGGATCTTTTTGAATGGAATACGGCTAGAGGTTGCCCTTGGAAAGTCTAAGAAGGCGATTGAGATAACAATAAGAGTGCAAAGTCGGAGAGCTCCCATGCTTTCCATTATGCCGCTTCTTCTAGGGTTGATGAATCGTATCCATGAGGATATAGGGAGGCATAATCATGCGAAACATTGTGACTACTAGAAGACAGCCACTTCCATGGACAATTTTGAGCGCATTTAGAACGACTAAACAACTTTTTTACGGCAGTAAAAACTTTTTTTTAGAAGACTTAGCAAGAAACACGTGAGGTCGAATTCATTACGAATTTAGCTCTACTGCAAACTTTCTGTCATCTATGAAGAGTGTACATATAGCCAATTATACTAACATATAGTCTGACTAAGACACCACTGTAATTATTCAAGCGTTTTGAATTGCCTACCCAAGTTACGTGCTATATATACCTCTAGAAAATCCAGAGGAAGTACTTGACGTTTTTTTCTATTTGGACCAACCCATGGCCCTTGCAACACATTCTACATTCTATAACACCGTCTATAATGACCCAATACAAAAGAGATACATTATATAAATTAATGACGATGTTAAGGATGAGGAGGCAGTCATCTGGAACTTAAGAAATTAAACAAATAGAATGAACTAAGGGTTACTACAGTACATTAACCGGAGTAACCGAAGAAAAACAATTAACACGGAAACGAAACTCAACACTTTGCATAACTTGATTCCGCTCACGCTCGTTCACAGGTATTTGACTTATATTAAATTATTTCTTTTGTTCTTATGCCTCTTTAAAATAAATTCCTTGTCGCACTAACTCAAAAAGATTTTACTCCCGCTCAGATATTACGGTAAGTTCAGATGCACCCTTGCCTAACTTAATGATCATAGATAAGAGCCACTTATGAAAGTAATAACTCTCGTTGAGATAGTCACTCGTTGAGATAACTCATCAGTATAATGGCTCTTTCATATAATTTTTCATACATACCGCGAATTAGCATTAATCAAATATCCAATAACAGACGACTTCAATCTTTCCGGGCTATATTCTCAATAGTAATAATACTCAGAGCGATAAATTAAGGCAATGAAAGATAATAGTCACTGAATAAATTAATGAATAAATAAATATTTTCGCCGGGTTACGAAATGCTTCCAACCAACGGCTGCCCTTAATGAGGCGGAAATACTTACACAATAAATAATGAGAGTATCTCATATTGTTTACGTTATAGCTTATGTATCCATTCACATATTCTGAGATATTTGTGAAAAATAGTTAATCTATTATTTAACTTAACAGCATTACATTTATGCTGCTGAACAAAAAGTTTAGTGCTCAATTTAATTTTGGATTCCAAACTGTTGTCCACATACCGTTCAACGGCCTCAACTAAAAACGTATACTGTACCAAATGTTGTGCATAAACGTAGCATTATGATCTACTTTATTTAGCCTTTCCGAAGTATAAAAAAAATTACCAAGTTACCCTGGCTGTATTGGTACGGTGTAAATACAGTTGGCTAGGGTAAGCAACAAATTTACTTCCTTTCTGTAATTGCTAGGGAGCGTATTATTTATTCAAACTGGTCTTCAACGTGGCATAGGCGATGAGAGGACTGAAAGGTTTTAGCTCTATCAAATACTTTACACCAGGCACTTGATTGCACAAAAGTTCTCCGACGAGCCCAAAACCAACTGCAGGGAAATACCACTTCATTCTACTAAAATAATTAGAGTAAACGTGTATTCATTAAAGCGCCATGAGCAGTTTTTCTCCGCGCACTGAATTAAATTAGTTTTTTCTATATGTTTTTGGTGTATTTCAGGTGTACTGAGCTGCTATTTCTCTGTGAGATTCGGATTATTTATTCCAGGTGTCGGTGATGCCATGCATGATGCCCCTAGACGAAAACGAACAGCGCGTCCGTCTCGTAATTCTGGGTGGTCCGAAAGTGGGTAAGAGCTGTCTTCTGCGTAAGTTCCTGTTTAACACATTTCCCGACAAGTACCGACCCACCGTGGAAGACATGTTCTTCAAGGAATTTAACCTCGAACAAGTCACACTCAAGGTTAGTCTATATCGTAACAGTCTCCTAAGATTTTGTGAAGCGAGGCATGTCATTACCATTTAAGCATTAGAGGAGCTGGACAAAGCTTGAAGGTAATTAGATAAAAAGGCAGGCACTTTCAGATAGTAGCTACAAAAAAAATTTAATTTTTATCTTACCCTCATACTTATTGTATTTACGTATATATTCTCTACACTAAGCCACTATGTTGCTACGGGTGGTGCAGTACGTTTAATGACAGTCACGAATTCGTTAAAATCGGCTGGCACTTTTAATAATAATGCTGGGTGCGTTAAAAAAGTATCGCGACAGGTAGATCTTTGAACTGTAATATTCGAAGGCGAAAAGTCAGCAAATGGAGACGCTGGAGAATATAAACCAATGCCTCTCGATCATAACTACACTTGACACCAATGTGTTGCAAAATGTCCGACAATTTCTCGAATAATATGCTTTGATACATTGAAGAAATTTTTTAAAAGATTAATTCAGCTAAAAAATTACGAGGGAGGGACTACGTCTTTAGAGATCGCTTGATTAGAAAACTGGAACATTTATACGGATTTACTATTTATTCAAAGCTTCAAAGCACATAACGAACACCTTTTGGGTTACAACTTTTATTTGAAAGATTCTGCTAGTGGTAAATTGACATTAATTACACAGAGGTGGCTTTTTTAGCTCCTGCTCGTTAGACCAACACACTGCAAACGTTGCTATAATCGAGCGTGACTGAACCAACAGCTGGCAGTGCGTACGGGCCCATAAACAGATGGGATAGACGTATTCAGTACCCCACACAAACAAGTCAATAATTAGAGGAAGGCACTTCTATGCATCTACACTCAAGCATTGGACCTAACATTATAGATTAGATAAATGTCGTTCCTATTTTCACCTACGTATAATGAGACTTGATACTTTGCATGCGCGGCTACGTCATATGGAGTTCTACGCGCAGCGTAGTAAACTGAATCATATCCACCTTTGAAAACAACAAATATTTGTTTCCATTTGTTTGAACTATAGATGGTCCATATTTTAACCTTACCATATGTAATAATCGTTTCCTCTACAAGAGTGAAGTCGTTAATGAAATTGTTCACGTAAAATCTAGGATCGCCTACGTAGCGTTATCCAAGATCTGCAGAAAAATACGGCATCTGTTTTTGTTTGAGTCAGCACTTGATCGGAGCTCATGAGGTTGTCGTCATGGAGCTGAGCAACTTCTTTAGAAAATTGCAAATCCCGTAATCCCTCCCATCCAGGCTTTGCATGCTTTGGAACATCAGGAGAGGCCTCGCGCTTCGCTTCCACGCAGGTTCAGGTGTTTGACCTGGCGCCTTCGGGAGTTGCTAAGCCCTCGCCATAAGCGTCGCACCCCATTCTTATATTACGTAGGGCGCAATGGACGAGCAGGCGGTCGGGATGAAAATGGCTCTATACACTCAGAAATAATAAAGCTTATAGGGCGTATTGAGCATGCTTAACTCAGTAGCCATTTGTTCCTTTTAGTTCCCGAAACCGCTTGCTGGTCCAATGTATTTACCCAAAAAGCAATGTCTCTTTATGCGCCTTGAACTAATAAATTGTTCATTTCGCTTGTTCTGACATCATACCTCACGTGATCCATTATTGTCGATCGCGTCATAATTTCAGATGCCTATGTATAAATCTACTTGCATTTGCCTATATACCCGCGATTTACTTACGTACGTTTACCTGCGTACTTAGTGCGTCATTGCCTTTCTTAACACTCATATAAAGGCAGACGAACAGCCTACACAATGAAAATATCGCCTAAACACTACAGAACAAAGCTGACAGGCACATCACGTGCAATTAATTGTAATTGAAAATTCATTCAATACTCAACAGATAATTGTAGAAAAAAATCTCTCGCTTGTTATATATACAGTAAAGCGAGGCTAGATAACCGTATTTCCGTTCAGAAAAACACTCCGGATTCCTTTGCAAACCACCTCGAGCTGAACTGAGCGAAAACTGAAGCTCCTGTTAAAATTGTACAATATTAGATTGAGCCTAAATCAACTGTTTTTACTTCCGAAACTACAGATCGTAGAACATGACCTTAATTCTTCATATTCCACCGAATAGCAAGCGTCTCACCTTTCCGCATAAAGAGAGCAAAGATTGTTTTCTAGACTTTTGAGTCATTCAAACAGCTAGAAACTGCTAGAAAGAAGAAACAGCTAGAACCTGCAATTATGATGCGCTCCGGCCTATTGAACGTGGAAACGTTTAATGGATGGAAGCTCGCACCGTTTGTATTCTATAGAGGTGCATGCCAGTTAAGACTGCTTAGTATGGAACATCAAAAGGCAACAGGCGTGAATGTCTACGTACTTAATTCCTGGGGCATTCCAATGTAGTAACACTATTCTAGGACGCATTCGGATAAAAAGTAGCTCATGGTATCTGCTTCAACAGCCTCAGCGCTGCCGGCATCGAAGGACACCGTTTTTGTCGATCGCATGAGCTCAATGTGTGCATGAAATGAACCGTCTCTAATCTATTTACATATCTGCGATAAGCTGCCTCTTTGTTGCCAATGTATTGTAATAACAATTCTGAAAACTAGACTTTGATCAACTATTGGCTATGGGAAAGCAGTTTTCGTGTATTCCATGTCCACTTATCCTCCAAAAGCTATCCTTCATGGCTCATGCTGTGTACGCTACGTGATTCGCAAGCCTATGCAGGCTAACAGCCACAACTTGACATAATCTGTTTAAGCATGGATCACTATCGACTGAAAATACTCGCAGCAAATTTTATTACACACACACGGACCAACCGCCTAGATATTTTGAATAGTGAGATATTTTAGAAACAATAGGAAAGAATTCGTAGAAACAGATTTGAAAATCCATTCCTTCTAAACAGAGTATATACAATCTATATTTTGTTTCTCACACAAACCGGTACAGCATGATGCGCTGACAATAGCAATTTAACATTTTGTCAAGAAGCGAATGCGTTATGCTGAAGATTTAAGTTAATGTTGACTCGTTAATGTTAAACTTAGCTTATCGAAGATGACTATTGGAATTACTATTTAGTGCGCATCCATTAACGTGTGCACTTTGTTTAAAAACATTTAAAATGGAATTTCACTTTCTATCCATTTTGGCAGAGCTAACTTAAACGTAAATAGTAAACTACTAGCATTGCGAATCCGAAAAAGATACAAGACAGATGTAAAGAATGCCGGGCTCTATATGCGTACCGGGTTATTGCGACGACGACTCTTCAGATAACGACTGGAATAGCTTTGTCTGCGAATGCCTTAGGGCAACTCATTGTCAAGACGAATGCCAACCTAATTGGAACCTGTAAGGGATCGATTTGACCTTGCGTTCTTCGAACATTCATCCTTCGTCTGCATCAACATCATCAGTCTGATGAAGTGCGAATCACTAAATAAACAAACCTGAGGCTTGTTATTAACGTAATGAAACGTGCCCATATGCCAGATCATCCTTGTGCAGGTACTGTTTCAATGGTTATCTTTTAGGGTACTTCGATTTAACTGGACTCCCCGATGTACTGCGAGTAGCGTAGCGCAGAGCGCAAACCCAGATCTAGTCGAATGAAATCCCACTAGAAATGCTTAGTCAACAATTCCAGATACGAGTCAGTTTAATTTTAGCTTACATTGCAAAGAGACTAATGATTTGGCCTGGAGCGTTATCTTGGCTTGCTCTAGGCCTTAACGAAATTTATATCTAATTTAGTATTCAATGAATTATAAAAATAACTTTGTGATGTTCTTTATAAAATTTTACTTCATAAGGCATTCAAATTGATTACATATAGGACAGTGAAAATCAAATTAAAATAGAAACTATTGAACACAAATAGTCCATTTAGGGATTTAAAAATGGCAGTATTCACTGTTACATACAAAATTAATGTACCAACGATGTCACCTTTTTGGTCAGCCAGAATATTTGAGTTTCTGTGGAAAATTACGATATCATGTTTTTAGCTCTTGTCAAAATAATATGAAATATCTCAGGGCTCGGTCTAACCCTAGCCAAGTGTGGAGGCTAAATACAGCTATTATGCCTGCTTCTCGCATGGCAAAGTGCATATACGGAAAAGGGTATCAAAAGTTTGCTTTCACTTATCCACCTTGAGACCTTTGAAAACATATCCCTTTTAGGCACAAAAATTGCCGCGGGTAAATAAGTACTCACGACACTACCTTTCACTGGCGGCGCTCGGTAGCGCAGTATATGCTGTACCTGTTGGTGTACTAACCTCTGTAGGTTTTATGTACTTATGTTGTTCGAAGTAATGAAAAAGCGGTTGCGAGTTTAAAAAGACAAAAGTCCCCAATTAATTTAATTAATTTGTCTGTCTGAATTGGTAGTCTGAGAAAAACAACTAAGCACTGTGAACATCTGCCGTTATAGCACGTTTGCAAGGACAAATAGATTATATTTAGTACTACATTTGCTAATTCCTAGAATGTTAATACGTCTCTAATGCACACTCATATGCCCCAACATTTACATATGTTGTTGGTCGAATTAATAAGGAGATTTTTCAACAAATGGTCCCGGTTCCTGAACTCAAGACTTTCAGAATAGTTTTTGACCCCTTTTTGACCCGAAATACTTTGGAGTACTTTCTGGCCCGGGGCCGTCATTGGTGGGTTTTGTCAAGCCCGTATTCTAGTGGAGCTGCTGAAAAAGTAATTGGCATGTGAACGGGAATATTTGAATATATAATACGTAATTGGACGTGACTATAATAAGCTCCTTGCGACTGCAGACTGAGTCTAAAAGTGTAGTCAGGAGTTGTGTAAGAAGGTGGACAGAGTAGCGCGGCTGCGCGGCTCGACATATGT
The DNA here is from genome assembly GCA_002081605.1 of Tropilaelaps mercedesae. Classification (NCBI taxonomy): domain Eukaryota; kingdom Metazoa; phylum Arthropoda; class Arachnida; order Mesostigmata; family Laelapidae; genus Tropilaelaps; species Tropilaelaps mercedesae. Next base: position 16,998 of record MNPL01002991.1, read on the forward strand.
TGTAAACGAAGTTTGAGTGCCAACTCGCTGACCTGTGTGAAGTCTGATAAAATACATTTTATCCCTATTGAATTTTAGTTGATTGAACATTCTTCTCAAAAGTGTTGTCGATGTTCTATGGACGTCGAGATGGTTTGCAGAAATCTGAAACCTTTCTTTTTTTTTCGTTGAATGAACGTTTGGGTTTTTACGTACTTTCGCAGGCAACTTTTCCGAGAAGGGGTAGGTGAAACAGCTACTCTATTACTTTATTATGATGGCGTTGTCCGTACGATTGCATACGAATCATTTCGTCGACTTATATGGAATTAATAAGATCTCCTTAATTAGTCAAGTAAAAAATATTTTGTGATAATAGACGACAATACAGGGTTACAAATCTTGGTTTGCGTTTTGTACTTAAACCTCGAGCTAGTTTGTACCATTGGTCAAGTATGAGCTTTTTCATGTTGAAGTAATAATGATGAGTTTGGAAATCACTTTCTCTTAATAAGCTGATGCTTCATTAGGTTTTTCTCTGACAGAAGACTTTTTATTTTGTGGACACTGGAAAGACTCGCAGAATTGGGTTAATTTTTGGTGCTAACGCACGAAGATAAGACGAAAGTGATCCACATCTTAGACCTGATTTTTGCAGATATAATAAAGGAGGATTCAGAATGTGCGCTTTTCCTCTTCGGATGTATTTGTATAAGAAGTTGCTTTTTATTACAAATGGACAGCAAGGTGGTTAATACTTTTGAAAGGACGCATATAGTACGCATATGTGAAACTACTCTGAAAACCGTGCCTCCCTCAAAAATGTTGGTTCTTTATCGTTGTTAAGCACGGGAATGATAAAAAAACGAAACTATTATCGCTAGAAGTGTGGAACAAAGTTTTCTTGTCCATTTTTATTTTGGCTTTTCCAGGTGGACTTTTTAGATACGGCAGGCGACAACCAATTTCCAGCAATGCGGCGCCTTTCCATCGCAAATGGTCAGGCATTTCTTCTTGTATACGCTATCGATGATCCTAACTCATTCAACATGCTCAAGCAATGCTTCGAAGAAATCCGGGAAGGAAAACCCGATTATCAGGTAATGATAATGGCCTAAACATATTGACATTTACAACCAACACGTACATCTTATTCATCGTATTTACAGTATATGTATGTGTTGAACATATGCGTACGGTGACAATTATGTGCCGAAGAAGGGAATCTAGACGATACAAAATCATTATTGTTTTTTGCACGAATCCTATATAAATAATTTAGGATTCCTTAATGCAGGCGCGTCTTATGTGAAGGTTAAACACATGGGATAAAATCACCCAAATATGCTTGGTCGACCAAACGTATTTGGGTGGTTAAACGAATTTATATGTGAACAAGTTTATTCGCCGCATATCTTATGCTTCATATGCATATCATGACCAAATGATACCTAACGATTCAGGTTTTCCATTTAAGTAGAATAAAACAAATATCTGACAAACCTTCCTATTGGAAGCAATGCTCTAGTCCTTCATAGTGATTATAATATATATATATATATATATATATATATATA
>MNPL01002993.1:0-15977 GCA_002081605.1 Tropilaelaps mercedesae
TATATATATATATATATGTATATATAAACCTGTATACAGTCCTTTATCACTGCACACACAATTATTTCTTATAGCATAACTCACAGAGACTGAACTGTATTATAACAACGTTACAAATACGTAGACAGGGCAACCATTTGAGAAGGTCATTTATGAGTATGCATAGTCCAATTATTTCTTCATACAAACAATCTAATCGTTTTCGAAAATATCCATATACATCAATAACCTTAGTAAGAATAGTAACCAACGCATCAAACCCCAACATTCAGTTAGTAGCAACTTCGTTCATGTTTTTATCCTGACAAGCCGCCATTTGTGGGAGCTGCTTGTAGATCACCAAAGTCAAAACCACAACCGATACCATCCTTTCGACAAGTCAGGCTTCTCACCTCGACAGTTCACTTTCTTCTCTAAACCGACACGGTGGTGCCATCATGTTTACCATCTCCGTTCTCGCCCGTTGGCCGTCTTGATCAGTTGTATGTGTGTCTGTCGACGAAAGCTAGCACATCGCACTGAGGGCGCCCTCCACACCAACCTGATCTTGAGCCCCTCCTGTTCCCCTAAACCCCATCCGACCCCGAATAAGACTGGGTACTATGACCGTGCTTCTAATAGCAGCACTGTCGGTAGATGCCAGCTGGCCGCTGCTCTACCCTCCGGGTTGCTCATGGCCGCCAGGCCTCCCTACAAAGTTCCTCATGCGGAGCATGGCGAAGCCACGGAACCTCACCGCGACTGTCGCGCGTGGGGAGACCAAACGCGGGTAGAGATGACGATGGATAAAATATTCACTCGGCATCTCCATTGCCTCCCGTTTCTCCTCCATTTCGTTTCCCTCCGTTTCGTTTTCTCTCCACGCTCATCCACTCGCGGTTTTCGTTGAGGGCCCGACTCATTCTTGTTGGCTTGTTCCATGTCAGGGCCATCCCGAGCCAGAAGACAATCACACCAGCAGTGTATTCCAACGCCACATCAACTCCTCCCCACGTCTCACAACATTTGGCCCAACTTTCCTCCTTATGGAACAACAAAGCCGCATGTGGGATCAAGCGGATACTGGGAGGTTGCTGCAAAAAGCATTTTGCAGTCTTCGACTTGGTCTCGCTAGAACTACAGTTTGGCCGAGTATGTACACAATGCCCCTCGTCTCCCTTTAATCCGACGTGGCGAAACGAAGAACCGGCCAGCGGTGCCACATCATTTTTTCAGGCGCGCACCGAACCGGTACGCGGCTACAGTTGGAGAAGAAGGGCAGCACAGGAGGGTATTGTAAGGGAAAGGGAGATACACGAGTACAGAGACGTTATAGCTCCAAGTAGAATGGTACCGTCGTTTTAGCGCCAACAATCATATCACAAATGGCTTCCCTAACCCGCTCTCGTCCTGAAAATTCCTTATAGTGGTGCTCCCTGTACCGGGAGAGTCGTGGCAGCAGATTCAAAAGCAGCGAATTTTTAGTAGATTACTGTTTTAGTTAGGAGAACGATGCTGTTTCTTTGGTTCTGCATTTTTATTATACTAAAATGGGTACTTTATTAGTAAGTAGCAATACAATAATTAGTTGTATAATTAACGGATTTTTTTATATCTGAGGGCAAACACGAGATGAAATACGAAATGACACGCCGGAAAGATCTGCATTTAGCGAATCATCAGATGAGATAAGCAAGTGGCCTGGTTCGTTGGTCCTGGGCCGGACGCCGTTTATTATATCCACTCTTCAGCAGTTTGAAAGCAGCAACAACAGCAGCAAGAGAATCGTCCCACTGCGTTTGAAAAACATGAATGGCTCGGAAATCGTTTGTCACAGTGTATGAACAACTGACTCACACTTCGGTTGCGACACCGGTTAGTGTATCAAAATTTACGGCCCGGTTTAGTAAATAATTTTGTTTTGAGGGTCGAGCGCACACAAAAAAGCATACGAGAGACTAAACAGGATTACTGGTGAACATTTACCATGTCCGCTTGTGCTTCGTCATGGTTATTACTACTCGTCGTTATTTTTGTCAATTTTGTAGAGCTACCGCCTTACTCATTTTCTACAAAGGTACTGAGTAGTCATGCATTTGGCGGGTACAACTCCTTCTTAGCGGGATAGTTCAGTGCTCTAAAATATAAACATTTCATTGGTTGTGTCAGAAACTTCCTGTAAATATGCATGATAGCATTATAATGTCTTCGACAACAAAGCAGACACGCGTCGCTCTCTTCCTGAACATATTACCTTGTTCAGGTCACCCTGTAGCTATGCTTTCCCGTTATGCACGCTCTATCTGTCTCTGCCGTTAGACTTGGCTGTATGAAGTAAACTTGTTACGCCCAACTCTGTCCATCTGTCGATAGCATTCATATGGACTGATGTCAGACTATCTGAAGATACCTGTAGTAACGCGGTTTCACTATACGCCTGCAAATGTTATCGCGTCTTTGTTGTTCACAAGGGATGGCGTTCTCATAAGCATATGTGCCTACCTTCTGTAAATAAGAAGGTATGTTCTTGCACGAACGCAAGTTGTGTGTACTTTTTCGAATCTTCTATGAAACGTTTACTATTTTCCACATTCATCTTGTTTCAATTCAGCTTTAAGCATTTTATTAAACTGACTCGCAGTAATTGCTTTTCTTCTGTCCTGTTAAAGATTGTACATGAGGCCGCATAGGTGGAAATAAAGGAACACTATGGGTCGATAAAAACATTTGTACTACATCTGTTAATTTCAAATAACGAGTGCATGGAATGAACAACACGTTTGCTGAAGTTGCACCTTGGCCTGTGTATTTGTGGCCATGCAAATTGGTGATAAGGTAGCATGCCAGAATCCTAGAATTTACCACCGCCAATCTATCGTCAATAAAAGGCAAGCAACCGCATCCTAAATCTTAATTTTTATTTTTCTGATTTCTCGACCCGTCTAGCCAGTCACCTCTGGCCGGAATTTAACCTTCTGTTCCGCCCAAATTACCAACGGAATACGAAGCCTCTCCATCAAAATGACCAAAGATAAAAACAAAAGAAAGATACAGAGCGCGCGTTGCGATCTTACGTCAGCCAACATCTTGATCAATCCTAGCCGTTGTCATCTTCATCGTACGATCTCTAGGCATCAGCGTGAACCTGATACTGGCCTCCTTTGATCCTCTTTAATCCCACGTAGAAAACCTACAACGAATTGGTCAAGTCTGGCATCTAACGCATGGTACACATTATGGTGCCACCACACTTTACTACTTCATTATGGCCCCTTGCGTTACTGACATAAGCCTGCAAGGACTCTATCCTATGTGTGGTTGCCGTATAGCACTTTCGTGTCAAAAGGTCATTCGCCAATGGTTCGAGTGGTAGTCAGAACGGACCCTAAGATTGAGCGAAAGGACACCAACGTCCTACCGACATTGACGTGGCGTGCAGCCTATCTTTCCACTTACTCATCTGGCTTCTTTGCTCTCACCGGTTTCTTTAGCTGCCGTGAATTCGTGCTCATGTAAGTCAAGTTTTTGTGTAGGGTCCTTTTATGCATATGGGTCCCTTCGCCGGTACGATTTTTCGATGTATATGGCCTTCGGAGTTCCTTATGGCTAAATGTGAAATGATAAACAGCGTTCGCTTGTGTTTTGATCATTCCCTACCTGATTGAAACATACAATGGGGGACATTTATGATAGGTGCAGAGCGCCATGAGAAATACATAACCGTTGTTTGCTCGTCCTTTGTTGTCACAGGCCGTCTATGTAACGATAGAGTACCATGGACAAGGGCGTGCAGAAAGGTCCTACTGAAATCAGGGCCTCGTGGTGACGGAACATAAAACGATAGGGACAACCAGTAAATGTCAACGCTCAACAGATAGTATGGGTCTCTGAGATTGCGACAACGAATCGTACGAGGAGAGAGACACCCGGCATATAGAACAGCAAAAACGACAGACCATGGGATCTACTACCATAGCAGCAGAAACGTGTCTTGAAAGGGCCAGCCGCTTCGCTAACTATAAACAGTGTATGGTTGTAGCGTGCGGGATCACCTTTTCTAAAAGTTGAGTTCGAAAATAAATGAAACATGAATGGTCTAAGACGTTCAAGATTGTATTATAACGGCTCCCTTTAAAACCCTGTTAAACAACACCTATTCCCGGTATACATGACATTCTATGATTATTACTACTTTGACAATAAATCAGTATAATATTATCAAAATGCAAAATAATAAAGTGAATTCATATAGCCAGCACTTCTCCTCATCGGAATATATTCCTTCCGTAACATTGCTAAACGATTACTCTAAACTCGATGTGTTTACCGTTTTTTCACTATATGGATTTTCCCTCTTCACGTGAGCCCAAGGAAGATGAAAAACCACGTGATCCCAATTCGCTCCCTCGTTTCGTTGTTATATAGTCCCGCCGACGGCGACAGATTCAGAGCGGAGTTCTGTGCGTACTTGGTCTGTGTTCTACCCCTCGTTATAGACTCACTCTTTTGCTAACTTCGTCGTTGTTATTAAGGTCCTAATGCTTTGTCACCTCTCTTCTTTTTAGGCCCCTCGATACACATTTCCTTTCGTTTTTTCGTTTTCAACACAGCCTGACCATGACCGAGGCTGATATAGTAACGTGGCAAACACCTTGTGCCCGACACCTGTGTTAATAGATTCAAGCAATTTACGTATAAACGCGTCGCACAAAATTACTTGTGTCTTATATTACCCTCACACGTCTATTCAAACTCCTACACGGACTTTCCAGATTTGAGGTGCTGAGATTTTCGCGAAATTTGACCGATCCGACTTCCACTGCATCCACGGTTTGGCTTTGGGTTAAAATGAAGCGCAGGGACGCTCATGTGCGGGCAGGCGGGCTGGGCTATGTCGGCTGCAAAAGGACGTAAGGCGGGGAGAGTGGAATTGGGACTAGGGAGGGGGTAGGGTTGTGAAGCGTTAAATCAGGCCTCCTCCTCTTTCGCTTTTTCCGCTTCTCCTTTGAGGTCCGGATTCATTTGCTTTTGTTGTGCCGCGGCTAGTTTCCTGCTTTTTTCTCGTTCGCTGAGTTCGGATGAGTTTTCCCCCCCGATTCATCCGTCATTGCAGACGAGGCGAAGGATGAAGTGAGAGCCTCCCTATCCCTGCCTTCCATGAATTGAGGCCAGGCTCGCCAGGTTCCCGGTCCTTCTAGCGGAGACACTTCTAGCATTCTTCGAGACTCGACGTACTTTAGCTCTTACACTTAGCTTTAACACAACGACAATATCGCCAAAGACCGACTTGGAAAAATGAAAGGTACGATTACTTCATACCAGTAAATTGACGTTAATGAGATGACCGCATGTGAGCGGCTAATAGAATATGGGTCTAGCAGTGTACCAATTAAATGTTACAAAAATGCGCAGCCTTCAATCCGTATTTCCCCAGGCTTCGAACTTAAATCGATAAGACAAGCGTTACGATGCTTGATATCGAAGTCGTCATGATGGGAATTAATCTTCATGGGACGACTAGCTGATGCATAATAATACACACACCAGTGTAAATGCCCCGCTCGTATTTGTTTACACGACACCCTGAAGAAGAGCGAAAAAGGATGGCCACGATTGTAAACCCGTGTTACTAGAATAAGAAGTTTGGGGAATATACTGAATAAAAACATAAGCTTATTATGGACTTTGGTCCAAGTAATCGAAAACGTTCCTCCGAACAATTGCTAACCTGTAAGCATCAGGTGGGGCCGACAAAGACACCCAGCAGGTGGTTTCCATATTAACAATTGTCAATTAGCTTCTTTTTATCAATATCGTTCCATCATTTCCTTCAACGTTTCTATATCTAAGTGACATTTCGTATGCCAAGTTATCGGACCACTAATTAGTTAATCGACAGTTAACTATTAATGCGACTTTCTCTTTGGTAGAATTCCTTTTCAAAGCTAAAATTGTGCAGCTCGACGCATAACTAATTGGTTAAGCCTCAGTAAGCCAATCCCTGATTAACCAGAAAGTCCCCTAAACAATTTATAAGCGCGCTAGTATTTCTGGGTAATCAGCCTATAGTTATTGTATGTCTATAGGACAATTGTGCTTATCTAACATCGTCCTTAACCACGGCTAAGCTAATTTTAGCTTTCTGTTCGTTGGGATTGTCGCATTCCAAGGATATATCGAAGACACGATGTCCTGCACGGAGCAAAACTTTTCCGGATGGAATAGGCAGATGGAAAAAATCAAAATAAATGCATACCACAACAACAGACACGAATAAAACTGCGAAATCTTGGTTGGTTGGTTTGGTTATAAATTAATCAGCTACGTTATATGTTTACATCCTACGAAGCTATAGTGGGGGCCGAATCAAAAGAGTGCACTAGAAGCAGAAAGAATCGAACCATCACCAAAGCGTAACAGCTGCTAACATCTGTCGTTATTGTATTTATTCCATTCAGTCGTACGGCCGCGCGTTTTTCCACAGATGGGAACATATTCACTGATAGCTTACAGACCACGCCAGCTCGTGAAAAGCACGCACCAAATTTATGCATTTTTAGTTCTATAGACATCGATATGCACCACCAGCTCACATATTTCCACGGCGCTCTTTGCTATATATTGGCTGATCCATAACTGTTAGCGGTATAGCGTAGTTTTTTAGGTGTACAAACCACATTACAGATATATGTCACTGAGTACTAACAAAAACAGCCAATAACAGCAAAAGGATAGTATACCTTGAGACACAACTATAAACCGAAAAAAATAGGGCATTATATGCGAATAGAGGAACGCTTAAAACCGGCCATTTTGAGGAGTCAATGATCAGTGAATCAGTGAATAAATATCTCGAAATATTACCGACTCACTATCTCAACAAGCTTGAATTAAAACCTAATGGTAAGTAGGCGGCCATCGATAGATTGTAATGATGTAACGAGCTGTACGTGCACAGAACATGACTACTCACCTAACTAATTCAAGAAGATATGTCAAACGAATGTGGTCATTATCCACCCGTTTGGCAAAAAGTTGCCGACCTTTTAATTGCACACATTCGTCGGAAACTAAGAAGATGGGTCTTTCTTCACTCATAATTTTAAACCCGACTGCCACTTCTCCAGTGCACGACCTATTCCCTGCGTTGTTTTTGCTTTCTTACGTTCGTGGCTACATGGTATTTAGCTGCTTTTAGCTAGCAAATATTGCTCAGCATGAAAGCAACCAGTCAGGCTTTGGCTTCAGGGGAATGCGCTTCGATAAACACAAGCGGCAGAGACATCAAAGTAGCAACATCTTCGGCGGCGACAGTCGCGATACAGACAGAGCACGAGGAGGCCCTCACTAATCCTTACCCATCCTATTTCAGAGTCCCATCTCCGTAGATCGCGCTCAACCTAGGCTCATTCCGTTTCTACTTTGCCTGTCGGCAATATCTTCACGGAGAGCTCAGGAACTACTCCGCCCCGGTTAAGCATACGAGTGGCACTAGACACATACCACGCAGCCTGCGCCAATATATATATATATATATATATACACACACACACACACATATGTGCACTTTTATGCAGTGTTCTGAGAAGCGCGCGTACACACACAGACATAATATACATATATATATATATATATATATATATATATGCGTGTGTATGTGTATGTGTCGTCTCAATTGAGCACACTCGGTTTTTCAAGCGGCCCGCCTTCCTCTGTTCCCTTCAACACCCCTTGTAGTTGGCTCGTTAGTTCACTTTACGCGAGGAACAAAGCACACAATATATTTCGCTAACGCTCTCACCATCAACCTCTGCTGCAAGCGCGGGAGGGAAAGCCTACCCTCGCGGTAGCTCGTTATAGTCTAAGGGTTTTGTGAAGCTAGTTGCGGCCACAATGACAAGTGAAGGACTCCGAAGGGGGTCGACCCACGGGGATAATCGTACAGGCGAGACGAGATTTGACCTGTGCTTCTAATCAGTCAGTGCATAATTTTTAAGCCAATCCGCTCAAATTACCACAGATGTACCAAATTAGCCGGCTTCGTCTTTCCCATGCCATTAAAAAGGGTTTGAATTTGCTAGATTGTAATACGGGTTGCGTCTAACTGTGCTAAGCACGAAAGTGAATTGCAATTGCATGGATAGTACACTAATCCTTCCTGTAAAACAAGTGGGTGCAGAAATTCAACATAGCAGTGAAACGTACAACCGATCCCTACCTAATTTTAACTCCCGTGGCTCGGGGAGTGTGTCAGAGTAGTTGGAGCTAGCAGTGCTGGATGATTAAGGAGACATATAATTTAATACTCGTTTCATTATCAAACGCGTGCACCATGGAATTGAAATGAAACAAAATTGTCTATTAATATGAAATTACGTGACATTTCGCAGAGCCATACACCCGTGTTGAAAAACCGACAAATTATAATCTACCGTAGATTGGGTACCAAATTCATTTATTGTGCAAACGAATGTATACCGCACACATCCACACGACGGTGCGGTACATTTACTTTCTACTCGATTTTATCACGTTATAATAATAATAATACTCTGTATTATTTTTCGTAAAACCTATTCCAATTAATTAATCTACCATAATTTAAGCATAATCCAGCATTTAGCTGTTCGGCTTATAAACAAAAAACAATGGGTTCAAACCATGTGCGATACACGGATCGCAGAGCAGCAAAGAAGACCGCCCAGAAAACGACCATCTGATGTGGATGAAAGGCGGTCACAACTCGAGACTGGACTGATGGGGTTCCTTCTGTTCAGCCTCTTTCTCCCTCCATAATAAACTAGCTGTGCGCTATCACCGCTTCCCCACCGTCACAACCACCTGAGCAAGCATAGTATAATCGGGGCCTAGACCTCCGCCTTTGTCATACAAATGCACGATGTGACACAAAGAGCAATGACGCCCTGACGGAGACATCAGAACCTTAGTCATCGCTGTTATCTGCCCAACGGGAATAACGACCGCAAGCTGCTGCGCTTTATGTGCTCACGGGAGGGTCTACAGGAATTTTGGAGGCTAAAAAGTCGCCATCTCAACTTCCGGCCATTTTAAAGTCGACTTTTTTTCGTATTTCAACAAGCCTGTAGGCCAAGCAACCAAGCCACATATGTAGGTGCAGGAGGCAGCTGTTTCGTGAAGAACTTCACTAAATAATGGAATGGCGGGTTTGGAGGGACGTATAGAATATGCACGCAAAACTGAGCCGAAAATTGTTCCTAAAAAAAAGAAGAGAGAAAGAGGGTGGAGAGGTGGACGGGAAATTATCTCATCGGATCTACAAATATTTATCAATTATTACTTTAGATATTTACTCACATCGTGCAGCAGACGTCGCTTGACGAATTGTATCACAACATTATAATGGACCGATGCGTTTGTGTATGTGTGGACCTTATGACCGAGGGCATCATGTCTGTGTATGTCATCCTTTATACGCGTACTCATTCCCGTGAATGATAGAGTAATATGATGGCTGATAGACAAAACTAAACAGTTTCAATGTTTGGCGTAAGATGCTTGGTTGAACGATTTCTTGCTCTGTGGGTGATGCGAACAAAGCGAGGTTAAAGCGTAGTATTTAAAATTCACGTTAACTTTTGAGATGATTAGATGAATAGAAGGGAAAAAGGAATATTTTGCTCATCTGTCTGACATAATCTAAGGCAAAAGAAAAATTAACTATAAGACGTCACATAACAATAATTTTGATAACTGAACCATACATTTAAAAAAAAAAAACGCTAATTGTGGAAGAAAAAAACTAATAAAAAATTACAGGAATACAAGGTGAATAACGGGTTCCAAATCACTACAATGTACCACTATAATGTTATCACTATAATGTCGTCGGCCGAAAGCGGAGACCTAAATAATCTCCTAAGACAAACTCTAACGGAGCTGAAGTCACTCGCATCCCGTGAAACACTGACTGGAGACAATCACGTTTGCAATTTCAATTCTAACGTTAGTAGAGAAACTTAATTTAATATACATCAAATACTATTTAGGACATATATGCACTATGCATGTTCTAACTTCAGGATATCATAGATACGTTGGATAAGGCAAAATTGCAGAAAACTCATGCCCCGACTCCATGTTCGATCTCATAAACTAGAAGCCATGCTACGCTATTTTTATCTTTTCTAATTGGGACATTCCCTTGAACCTCGTGTATCTCCTTACAACACCGGGAGTTGCACAGCCGCTTAACAATAACAACATTTCAACATGGCAGATCTTCGATCATTGTCGTTTAATTGATGGGTTTTTTACAATTTTTTACCATTTTTATAGTGCGAGCTCTGCCCACCCTTAGACAACAAGCTGATTTGTTTGCCTCAGATGGAGACAAGACCAACGACTCACGATTCGCTTGGCGCAGCTGTAACAATCGCCCGTCAGTTTAGCCACTCGCTCATCATGGGGGAGAAACTTCATGGTACGTAAGAGTGCGATAGAAATTATAATTTAGTCGGCATATTGGAAGGAACCTCTTCTGGCATTCTGTAACAAAGCTCGTCCTACAAATAAACTAATAAAAAGAAATAAAGTGAAACAATATTTTTCGGCCTATTCTTTGCACACCGAAATCAGGTATTGACAGTTTAAGGAAGGAGTCTTACGATTTAGGGATGCCTGTGGAGCGCACATTTCTGGCGAAAAGCGAGCCCCTTGAAAGGGACCGGGCGAATATGGACGAAGTGCGTTCGGCCGCCAGAGAAAAACATTTACAGGGGGAAACCGGTACTGTTTGTTTCCTTTCGGATGGTCTGGGCTCCCTCGAAACTTCACTCACAGGAACTAAAGGGCAGTGAGGACTGACGGAATGGGCGCAACTTTCAGGGGAATAGGTGTTCTGAGGAGAGAGGTGTGGATGACGAGGCAGACACGAGACCAGCCGTCACCATTGAGAGTGCCTGTGACGTTCTGACATAGAAGACAAGGAATATTATCTTTGAACGATCTCTTTCCATTGCAAAGGGGTCCACCGAGGCGACTACAAACAGGGAGACGAACAAAAAGGGAGCCTCTACTTCTCCAGAAATAAGAGCCTTGAAAATGAGATCTACCGGACCCCCGGAAAGACTAACAAGGCTAGTGAACGGGAGGGGGGAACCTGATGGGCTTTCTAAAAACGACAATAGCGAAATAGTCGGAGAAGGCTAAGGTGCAGAATGTTTCCCGAAACATCAAAAAACTGGCGGAGAGTTTGGCGGGAATTGTGGGCCATTTAGAGACAGCCACATACGATGCCGCGAAAAGCACAGAAGAAGAGGAGAATGACCAGCGGCACGCAGGTTTGGAAACCTATTTGAAGCAGGAAAAGGTCAAACTAAGGAGGATAAAAGTCATCCAGAGCGGCCAGCTGGCTCAAGGTCCGGTGGCGGATTAAGGATTGGAGGAAGCGAGGCGGGGCCTGTAAACGGTTCGGTTTTCTTGCATCCGACGCTCCCTTCCGCTGACTAGGGAACACAAGCATTAACCCTGAATGAATTTTCGAGATAATGCTATAAGCTTTCCAAGCTACTCGGCGGAGGGGGAAAATGGAATAAATAAGTTTGTGCGCCCCAGACAAACGCTAATATGACCACATCAGTGTGCACGTGCATCAAAAATTACCAAAACTCCCCCAAAAAAAACTCACCGTTGGTATTATATGGGGGCGTTTGCACGCTTTATAGTCTTCAATCTGTTGCTACGCACTGACCTTTTGGTTATCCAGTTTGGTCTTCAAATCATGAAGAGTCCAATAGGGGGGAACAGTCGTTGGTGACGGAAGACGCTGCTCGAGGTCGCGTAACCATCGGCGAAGACATCGCTTGTCCGTCGTAACGTCTGTAATAGTAGTAAACATTTCAGAGGGACAAAGATTCGGTCAAAATATTATCCGTTGCTCATAAATTAATAATAATGATTATGATAACTGGTCTATTAGCGTACCAAATTTTTACTCTAGGACCTACATAGATCTAGTACATCGTGAAGCTAAAGATACTGCGAAAAAATCATACGTTCGTTTATCTTGACCCTTGTGCAACCCAATAATACGTATGTTACCTTTGAATAGTGCCATGATGCCAAAAGCGCGATTTTTTTAGACATCAATTTATAAAACCATTAGCTCTTGTATGTATGAACATAGGCAAAATTGCAATGAATTTATGTAAAGGGTGTAATAAAAATATGTAAACGTTTCGAGCATTCATACAGACGAGTGAGGCTGAAATGCTTATGTTGATATTTGCTCGTTGTTCTTATCAGCTTGATGTAATCAAGTTTTATGTAAAATATGTGATTCTTACAGCGAATAAAGACTACAATTCGAAAATAAATAAAATAGCCTCGAATTCATACCGTGAAATAGTTTATCCTTGTCGAGGTCGCCTAAGCTTTCTTGAGGTGATGAGCAAATCTGGTCTGTGGCATTCCACATAACGCGCACTTCCTCAGCTCTTGCAGATATCTGGATGAAAATAAGAAAGCCAGTTTATAATATTTGAAAATTGAGTATCTAAAGGCTTTGCTATTGAGGGTGGCACATACGTTTTAAAAATTACAGTGCAATGACGCTATACTACACATTCTGATGCGGTCAAATGCTAAAGGTAATAATTATTCATATTATTCGTATATTATTACCCCTATTATTCGTATAATTCCTATTATATCATTATTGCTCGTATTCGTATTGTTTATGCGAATTAAGACGCGAACTTCGCCTTTACGCGAAACCTTTACCCAGAACAAATGTTTCACGCAGAACACAATGGACGCCTATCAGTACCACGTTGTAGGGCATTACATTGAGAATAATTGAGTCAATACGGTCTACCTCTGCTTTAAGGTGTTCGAAACCTACGAAAAAGTCACAGCTTTTTTATTAACTTCACGTCTGCGCGTTGTTGTTACATGTTCTTTCGCTTCTGATCTAACTATTAAGATACGAAGTCGTATATGCTAAAAATCAAATACAAAGTATCTTTTTTCTTAGCCATTCTTATCAAAATTACCAACGGAATGGTAAATATTCATATTCCTTTATCGCAAGGACTTCTTGTATTCAATATTTGGATAAACAAGACATAACTTCCTGGACAGTCGTTCTACAATTCTTCAGATATAGTGATGATTTTCAGTTCAAAATCTGATAGTGCATCGTGTATATATATATATATATATATATATATATATATATACGATACACAATCTGTTTAACACGGGAGGCGTCTCTCAAAATTTTAGTCAAACTTGACTACCGGAAGAACTGGACACCCTGTACTATTTCATATAAACTATAATAATAACGGTGTGCTAACCTCAGCTCGAAGTTCCACGCCAATCAGAGCGGAAGTAGATGACATCATTTGAGCTTCACGAAGAAGACGATCTTTGCAATTGCGATAGGTTGACAGCTCTTGGTAGCACCACTGAAACGTTCAAAAGCGGAAAAAGCACAATAGTTTGAAGGCTCGCAGATGTAGAAACAGGCGCACCTAAGGAACAACGCGACATGGGCTGTTGAATGACCAATGTATCATCTAATACACAATAATGCACTCCCTGGTATACGAGCAACTGCTTATCCTAGTGTGAAAAAACGTTATATACTTGAGTAATCCCACTTTATACGATCCGTGTTGAGTTTACTTAACAAGCCACCCTACTAGGCATAGCAGCTAATATTATTATACAGAAGTTATTTAAGGAACCTATATATTTCACCTAAAAACCTTTCTGGAATAACGTCCGGTAGACGTGTGAGCAAAGGAGTTAATATACAGAAAATCCCGCCTTGATATACTATTTTTTAGATGCAGCTTTCGAAAACGTAGCCATAGTTGCCTAAATAGCAGTAGTTAGGAGGCAACTCTGTAGCACTTTTCTCAGTCAACTTACAAGTTTTCCCTCAGATTCCTCTCAATGAACTTATAAGTAGTCGGTTTCAAAATGGTAAAAGCTAAAGGTTTCCAGTTGATTCTCCTATATCTGAGTAAAGTGCAACACGTCTCGATAATTTCGTTTCTTTTCTGCACTTCGAACGCACTCAGAGTGGTATGCAATTCCATATCAATCACATTACTGACGGCGCAATTTGCAAAGCTCAGTCCAATCTACAAGTGCGTAAGCTGAAATCCACTAACTTTAATCTTGTGATTTCAACGTATAAAACAAAAAACGAGTTTATAGCAAACTTGATCTATTTCTGCGCGATAGACGCAGACGATACTAAAATCAGTGCAGCCAGTTGAAATGGACACAACCCAGCCGACTCTTGAGATGCCAAGCGGTTATCGTTTATAGCAGCGAAAACTCACGAATTTAGCATTCTGTTATCTGGACGAAATCCATAAATTTGACCACCACTTCGCGGCAGTTTATGCTGGTGCAGATTCAGGGATCGTTTAAATTCAGAAACGTGTCACAATTTGAAACTTGCTAAAAAGCAACTCAATCGGGCTAGATTCGGACTGTTGAAAATCCGTTTCTGTCAAGGTGATAAGAGTAGATTCCGGGAAAGGTCAGGGCTAACATGGCAAAGCTAGTTGTACGTAAAGACATTAGAGCAATAAATATCAAGATAATCAAATATCATCATTTAACATTATAATTTATTAACATGAATATTACAATAGAATAACAATTATCCATTTCTTTAAGCATACTGTCGACACATATAATCAAGGCGCTATTAATGCGTTAAGACTGACAAAGTGTTCCCAAAGTGGACGTGTCACATTGTGTAGTACGATCATTGCTAACTAATCTCGACAATTATCAGCTTAAAAAATGGCGATTATTTTGTTGTGTTTTATGGTAACAATAAATTTTGAGCTTGTATTCTTAAATAGTTTCAAAAGGTGTTACATGGCAGACCTTCAATATCGGCGAGTGCCATTTAAAATCTACAAGTCAAGAATATGCTTTAATTTATTCGATAGCGTATAGCAAGTTCGAATGCAACTTTAATTTTTATTTAACGGCTGCACTCCAAGCAAGTGTGATGCTGTACGCACTCAGTGATATCCTGGTGAAAGCTATCTTTTGTGTATGCTTTCCGCAGTGCAAGCTCAAAGAAGTGTCATATAATGATTAGAGATTTTTCCATCACAAGTCATTTCCTCGGCATAAGTTCTTCCCTGTTACAGCCAAAAGATCAGAAGATTATGACGATAAACAAGGATACGAGCCAATAATAAAGGCCACTTTGTGTTAGTGGCTATTTTCTTGCCTTTCCATGAATTGGACTCTTAGGTATCAAAGGAAAACAAGCAAGATGTCATTTTCAACAAGCTCGTAAGTGACAAAAGCAACGCAAAAGTGTGCCAACAGAACATTATTTCATTTTTGGTAAGCGTAAGGATTTCAATAAACGTTTTTCACATAGTAGTGTTAAATAGGATTTAAACGCACATCTGACACACACCATTGTACCAGTCCATCATTATGACTACTGAAAGTTAGAACCAATGCTTCTTTGAACAATCATAATAATAGGTACATCATTTGTCAATACTGTTATTCGCTAATATTTCTATGCAAAAAACAGCGAGTAAATTATAAAAATATGTCGTAAGCTGTGCTTACCATTATATAGCAGAGTACGTCACAATCCAATCAGTTATTAAAAGCCATGTTTGACGCAATACAACCCCGTGTGCAAAATTTTTAAACTCCTAATAGATATGTAAACAGAACACTACAGGCGCAGATGTACTCGGTTTAAGACGAATATATTACTCGAGCCTCCAAAGAATATAGCGGTCCTACAAGCAATCAACAACGCGTTCATGGCACGTAGATTTAAAAATCCCTTTGTACAAAAAATCGCCGACACGGATAACTTATAGTCATACACACATGTCTGTATACTTATGTCTAAATTTTGGACGGCGATATATATATATATATATATATATATATATATATCGCCGTCCAAAATTATAGAAACATATATATATATATATATATATATA
>MNPL01002996.1:0-45691 GCA_002081605.1 Tropilaelaps mercedesae
ATATATATATATATATATATATATATATATATAGTTTATTTATGTATCCGCGGGTGCTACTAGCCTTTCGCTGGAGCAAGTCTCAAACAAATCCACATTAGTTACTCAGACAACTCTGGGTTAGAAGTTCCTACATTTGTCCTACATTTGAAGCAACCTGTTTCTGCTACTAATTATTTTGTAGAAGGAACTTTTCATAAAGCATACACTTATTTCCCCGGTGTCTCGGTTATAAAATGGTGTATATATAGTGCCTATTGTTGTTCTTCCTTTCTATTGCCAACCGGCCTATTTGAATTTCCTTTTAAATGACACTACTTCAGCCACAATTCCGGAGGCCCGGCTCCTTCCATTTGCTTCATTATGAACGCGATGGTTTTTTAAATTGCAACGAAACTATTCCCAGATTCAGCCGCTGGACAGTAAAACAAGTGTTTAAATACTGGGCAACCAGTAGACAATCTAAAAGATTATCGCTGCGTTGTTAGGTACCAAAATTATGACTTATATTATTTCAATACATCACAAGTTTATTAAATTTTACACTTTACTACATACAAGCTACGATTAGCATAACATTGCTCTAGTTCTTTATTTATTTGCCTTTATCAACTCATTTAGTTATTATTTAGCATTATAATATTTTAGTTGTTATTGATTTCGCACAAGCTTGGGATGCAAGTTTCCTGGGAGTTAATTGG
Source organism: Tropilaelaps mercedesae (assembly GCA_002081605.1). NCBI lineage: Eukaryota > Metazoa > Arthropoda > Arachnida > Mesostigmata > Laelapidae > Tropilaelaps > Tropilaelaps mercedesae. The sequence goes on from MNPL01002996.1 coordinate 702, forward strand.
TATTTCATTGCGCTTAGTCTCACATTTCTAAAAATGAAGAAGATTAAAGTCTATCAGGGGAGCTACAATCCGTGGACTAATTCATGACTAGGTGTCTGAGAATTAGCTTGCTTTGATAAATTTGCAAGCTTTACTTTGAGAACTAGGAGTGAAGTTATACAACACAAGTGTATCGAAAGGAGTAGTTGCTCACGTTACCTATATTTCTCTTGTTATGTTACCGTAATCAATTATTTATGTTACGTCTATATGTGACAGAAGATGCTCACCGGTATCGTATCCAAATTTGTAGTCTCCCTCTAGCTTTTCGCCGATGTTGACAAAATGTACAGCCGCCGGTGGTAGATGCCGCGGCTGGGCGGGAGCCTGTTGGGTCTGAGCGGCCTGAGGAGCTTGAGAAGTCGGGTTATGTTGTTGACACAAAGCCACAGTTGACAAAGCAGCTACGCTTAACACCTGAAAAACAACATTTTTAAAAAATTTTAGCGCATCGTAATTCTTGTCTATGTCTGTGATTGTATCACCAACTTAAATTTTTCAGTATTATGACTACCAATGTATATATTATATCGTATTTTACATAGTTGAAGTTCTTTTCACTTTAATCTATTTTCTTCAGACTACGTGAATCCATCGCGAGAGTACATTCACTCAAAAGGACGAATATTACTGCGTGGCAATATTGAGGCAAAGTCACTAATTTTGACTTATACAAGGGTCTATGTAAGATTCAACACTGGGTACAATTACAAATCCATGGAATCTGTGCAACAAAGGAATGTTTCTAAACGTTTATAGTAAGTTCTCAGTGAATCATACCCATAGTGTTGCTACCTCCAGTAGATTAATTTAACTTCTGGTGTTATTGCGTATCTGTAAAGGCTCAAAACCATATTTAAAACAATTTTTGCTCCTCGCATCACGATATACATCTGTTTAAATAAATGTGTTCTTATAGCATATCGTTTTTATAAGGTCTAATGACAAAAGTTGTGACGACGTATGATGATTATACGACAAGCGAGATACTTTTATGCAAGTGTGTTTGGTCAGCCTTGGGTAAAGGAGGATAAACACCGTTTTTTGGCCGGGTGGACAGCGACCTTCAAAAATGTAGACATGGAAGGAAGTATACCGCAAGTTAGTACTAGAATGGTCTTCAATAAGAAGGTTAAATACATTCCAAATCATTCAGTAGTATCGGTAGCGTCGGTACATGGTGTCACAATTACTGGTCTTGGCACACATCATATTTTACAAAAACCCAGAAGATCAGAATACTGTAATATAATATGCTATACGTTTATTATACTATTGAATTGTGTCTTTGAAGCTACAGTCATAATATGTAATAAGCACCGTCGAAATTAAAATTTACTTGGGCCTTCCTGGTAATGAGTTTACCGACGTCTGTACAGAAAAATGTCTTAAAGTGACAAGAATAGGTAGACGGCCGGTGGGGATGCATTGATTACATATTCTGCGTATGTGCGCACAAACTTATGCAATTATAAGCTGTTTCTCACTGGTCAAACCTGTAATCAATTTAGATACAGGTATATATGGCGTATTAGGATATACATACCTCAAATTGTTTTTCCTAGCCAGCTGAGAAAAAACCCTGCAGGTAAACTAGATCGTTTAGGTCTTATCGCATTAGAAATATGAATTATCATTTTTATAGATTGTATCTATAATTCAAATTTCTGTATAATTTTAAAGCTCGTTGTACATAGTTTGTACAGAGTTGAAAATTCTTAATATATTGTAATTTGGACATAAAAGCCCGATTGATAGTATTAAAGACTTGTCAGAGCGTTCATCTCTATAGTTTCATGTTGCTCTTATCTGCACTAAAACAAAAGTTGCTTCGCAAAAAGGTCACTGTTCCAACATTTGTAGTAAATGTTGGTGTGAAGCACGTATATTTATGATCTTATTATGATTTTGCAAAGGCACTGTCTAGCATATATTTAATAACAGCACAATAAATAATGCAATGATCATTTGGTATAATGAACCTATCATAAAAACGCTATGAAGTGGAGCTAGTCGACCAACACATGATCGGTATGTGTGTTATACATTAGGTTTATTCGGAGGCCCTGAAAAATAACAACAATATCCTTCACCGCTTGAGACGATGTCTAACGATGGAAGTAACGGCAGCAAGGCAATGCCAAATACGTGTTTGAATCAAAGCACTCTCTAAAAACCCAGAAGCTTCTTGTTCTGCTAGGTATCTTGTGCATTTTGTAAAGATTCTCTACACCGTGTAATATATGAGTAAATATATGTTATAAGAAAACGTGTCTTTTTCATTAATAAATGACGATACATATTTTATATTCCTTATTTTGCAAAAAGGAATTTTGCTGACTGCGGCATTTTCAACTGACCATTTGGGTCCAAAAGCACGTCCGTGCATTTTCTCATGGATAATGTAGGTCTGTGGTGCTTCGTGCCAAGCTCATCAGAATAGTCCGAGCTTAATTACATTAATTTAATTTTACACAGACAGTCACGCCCAGGCACACGCACATATATATCGGACAGTGAACTGGTAGAGCACTCACCCAGATCGTACTATCGAATACTATCGAAACATAAAAAGCTCAGCATATTCTAATGAGTGCTTAGTTTCTCTCATTTTTTTCTGTGCTTCTTTTTAAGTTAACGTCTAATAGTAGCCTGGTCTAATAGTAACCTTTCCAAGCTGATGAACATGTAGTTCTACTATAATCTCCAATAAACCTTCTACTTACTCGGCTCTTACTTTATTTACAGGCATTTTCTATCTAATTCATTGCACCATTGTTTTAGGCGGATATCATAACTTGCTTCTTTATCGCGCAAATAACAAAGTAATTTCTTTGCTTTATTGCTCTATTGGCCGAGTTGATTGATTGTCGAAGAATCATTCATTGGATACACAAGTTGAGCTTGGCGCATTTGCGAACACTTTGCGACCAGAGGAGGCACATAGGTGCAAAGGTTTAATCCCTGCCGTTGCACATTTGCATTTATGGAGCCCGTCTTAAAAGTCGAAGATAAATATTGGCCAATGGTCAGCCCAAAAAATACTTAGCTGTCTTTGTACTCGACTCAATAAACCTGTGCAAGCAGAAAATAGTTTTCCTTAACCAAAATCCATAACAACAACAATAAGATACACTATCTCCGTGTCTCTTGGAGGCACATTCAGTTTGCGTGATATGGTTAGTGACTGGTTGGTTCAACGAAAAGGACGTCGCGTCTGATGCAACCAACGAAAGATATCCTATTATCGTGTTCGCCTACTCGTAAAAATATGTCAACGATGAACTGCATGTCAAGTTTATTTACTGGGAATTCGAAAAACATTTGTGTGACTTAAATCCACCGATTCATTTGAGGTCTAATAAAATATTTACTACTACATAACAAATATTTTAACTACTATATAACAAATATTTTTTTATCCAGCAATGATTTCCTTCCATGCTGGATCTGAATGAAAGATATATAGCACGCATTCATGCACTTTATATATACTCATTTGGGTTTCCAGCTATTTGGCTTCGTTACAACTATCCAAAATTACTACCATCGAACAAGAGGAAACAAACCCTAGAAGGGGAATGCATTATATTATAGGCAAAGAGGCATTTTTTACGGCCCCCAATATAACTTCGACAACATCAAATTGTTAGCAACTCTGACAATGCCACAACAGGGTGCCCACGATACACGCTCATGCTATCGTACTTACAGTTATATTAGTTGCTACACAACTAAATTATTAGTCACCTTTAGTTAATACGGTAAACCCGTTTATAAAATTAAATGTTATGTTATTACCGTAAAATTTGTACATTGTTAGTAAATGATTTCGTACATTTAAGTGCTTAGATTTTTAGATTTTGTTTCAACCAATCATCGAGTAAGTTCGATCATACTGATCAAAAAGTACAACTCCGCAGCTGCGAAGTTACAACAATTTCGACGGTTTCGATTTTTACGGTCTACTAGGAGCGGGTGGTGCGGTGATGCCAAGCTTTTTGCCATGGCCTTAACATCGCTCGCTTGAGTTTCACTATAGCGGCACTGTGATTCCCTAAACATTGTTAGACACATTGCTAGAAAAAGCTAAAGTCTACGGAGTGGAAATGGCTGCATGATAATCTGTGCAACACGGCGATATAATAAAGCCTCTATTTTTATGCCACAAGGGCGTTATTGAGCCATATGTTTCTTTGAATTACGAAAGTATGCAGGCTGCACTTGATAGACCGTAATACTGTCCGCTTCCATGGGACAATAGAGGTGATATATGTTGTTACGGCTAACATGACTTAATAATCTAAATATCATTCATGGTACCACCAAAGACAAACTTGAAAGTGTTATAAAGAGCCATTTTTATCTTGCCCTGAAAAGGCGGGATTAATATTCCAGATCACTACCACGATAAAAACCGTAAGTAAATAAACGAATAGTACGATTCGAGAAAATAGAATGTAGACATTTACATCTAGGACTCCTGCAGTCTGTTAGAAAGGTCTTCCCTGCGATACGAGTTATTGTATTTTATATCTCCGCATTCTGTGATAGTTTGAACAGTTTGTTTTGTAACCACTCGGCATCAGAGCTCGAGTACCAAGTCCATGTTTTACCCCCATGTTCTAAAAGTTACGTTAGGTTTGTATAATATGTCCACTGAAGTATATTGAAGGTATTCATAGATAACTGTGAAACGCTGCAACACCAAGTCGATATACTCTAAAATATGCAAAATACACTTATACTTGACACCGAAATAGCGGGGCAAAACTTTATTGACATTTGGTATTTCTGATCAGACACCATGGTCAAAAGAGCGCTTTGTTTTCCTTTCTTCTTCACATTTCTTGTTATCGAACGCCCGACAGTGCCACCACTGAGCCTCCTTAGTGTTAATAACAGTAGTACAAACTGAAATTCCTCTTCGGAAAGGTGCGAACATGTCTACCGAGTCGGAACGGATTTGGTAAAAACAGTGGTAATACACTATCATATATCGGTATATGACAGAAAAGATATATTCAAAATGACCATCTGGTACGTCAAAACAATCTGCAAGTTTTAAATAACATGTAGAGATACAAAATCTGATAAGCATTTTCGTTATGCGGCAGATGCGACATGTTGTGTTTGTAGATTTTTTAAGTTTCGTTGAAGGTACATTAGTTTATCTTACTACAGTCTGAAGCCGCACGAATATTCGCTATTTTTCAGTTGTTCGGTCAACTCTCACCAACGTCATGAAGCTATTTGTCTATACTTCAATGTCATATATCACACTAGAGCTCAGCAGATTTTTAAATCAATCAGCGCAAAGCATTGCCCAGTGAACTGGTGAGACGCTATTTTCGACGTAATTATCTTGGAAGCATGGCAGAATTGGCAACAGCGCGATGAGGAAACTGCTGCACACACAACGATTTTTTCTTTTCAATTGGAAGACCACAAGTACGATTGTATAGGGAGTAGAACAACAAATTATCAATATCACTATTCTTCTGGAGAAGAAATATAGAACATTTGGAAGAAATTTTTATGATTCTCTTTCCGAGTAAACCTCCTGAAAGGACACTGCTAGGAAATCAATGACATGTTGTCCAACATAAATGGTAATAATATTATAAAAAAAACGTAATTATTGCGATTTAACAACGATGTCTTTTTTCGCCTTTGCATTGGTTGTAGCCAGTCAAGTTTGCAGCACTGACAGTATTGAGTATTGAGAGAGTATTATGTACACCCTTAGGCACCTGAAATAACCTTTAAATATAATTACAGGGCTACAGCCACTCGATCAAAAACGTATCGCATACATTGCGTTATAATTATGATAGCGCGTCGCTGTTTGCGAACTGATTCATTTATTCCTCATCGGCACATACAGTAGTCCTTTCACTCACATATTTCTCGGTGTATTTTTTAGTACTTAACGTGATACTTGTAAAGAGCATATCCTTTTTAAAAAGTGAAATGAGCCGTATTGCAACATTTTTTTTTAAATAAACGATGCTAGCTCAATTTACTGGCCACTTAGAGCCTATGATCTAACTCCTGCTCAGCATTTTGGCTCTCAGCATTTCTCAACGCTTGAAGCAATAAAGTTTTTTTGATGTTAATAATATGAAGTTGTCCATCGCTTAATTTAGCTGTTTTGACTATATTGCTGTCCAAATGGTAAAATGGTAAAAACGACAAGCAAAGTCCTGTCAATGCTTTGGCATGCTTAAAAAACGCCAAAATTTCAAAATCAGAAAGAAAACTTCTAGCGCAATTTACGACCTGGCATTGTCGTGCCCATTGCAAAACAACGAGCGCGGAGGGCTTGGTGAATCGTGTGATGGCCAAAACGCTGGAACAAACAACTTTTGTGTGAACATGAACTACTACGTTCCTGCGAACAACTCTCCAACTTTTTATTGGCAGGAAGCGCTGGGCAGCCGATAAAGCCGCTCAGTTTATTCGTTGTGCGGTCAAGGTCATTTGTTCTTTTATACATGTAAGCAGAAAAATCGGTCGTCCACCAGCCCTCATCCATTCTGTCGTCTCCGGAGCCCTCTGTAGACACATTTTCACGCATAAAAACTTAAGATTGAAGTGGCAAGAGCAACAGCAACACCAGTGGAATACAATTCAGCGACAGTTCAGTTTACAACAATAGCAGATCTGTGTGTATCTGTTTGAGCGTATTTTGTGTGCGCTTGTGTGGGTAGCTAAGCGGCTGTATGTGTTTCACTTTAAGCATGCTGCGATTCTTCAGATGTTCATTTTCGGCTATCAGACAAGGGCTCACAAGTTCTGCGTTGTAGGGCGCTCTGCGTGCCAGATACGTTGGTATGCCGAGTTGAAGGAATAGATTTTGCCATTATATTCGACATGTGACGTAAAACCTCGGCATACGTACTACGACCAGCAGAATAACCTTTTGGCTTTTAAAAGGTGAGAACTTTATTATACAGACTTACTGGCTTGATTAAATCGAAAGCACAGTGCCATCTTTTCTACCAAATAGAAGTGGGCTTATATGTATACAGGTCAAATCCTACGAAGCGAGCACTCCTTAATGCTGTAACCGTACTGCAAGGCAGTTGATATTTACGTACCTCATCACAAGAGAAAATGCAAATGTTTATTTTTTTTACTAACAAAGCTACATTTTTAAAATAAGCAAAACTTTATTTGGAACCACGAGTTATTGGGTCGCTTGTCCGTTTTTTTTGACAATACCCGCAATAGGTACCAGCTAAAAGTTCGTACGAAGTTTAGATCATGTTAAGAGAGCAGAATGACTGAGGTGTGCTGCTTCACTGTATAAACACAAAACGTACATCAGCGGCGTACGTTTGAAGTAGCAGAAATTGGCTCTCCTTATAATGCAGGGCCAATCACGCAGTTTCAGTATCATTATAAATCTTTGTATCACACATGAATTGTCGTCTAACGAAGTGGACAGAAACAATGAATAGTAATTAGAAGGGTAGGCGTGATAGTAATATGTCAGATCGAGGTTATATGCGTGCAGCGGCCCAAAAAGGTAGCCAGAGCTGACCCCACCGAGCAAAATCCCGTTATTGGAGCAACGGCTTTATGGCTAACGGAATAGCCATTGTGAAATTCGCCTGCTGCTAGGCACGACTTTAATGAAGAATTTTTTCTAACGGTTAACACACTTAACCCATCACTACTTATGTGAAACTGATTTCAACGGTTTCAACGAGTCATTCATTCGCAACCGATAGCAATTATACAAATGCGTCTTTGTTTTCTCCATATCAATGGTAAATTTTCTACCTATTAAGGACTGCATATTTTATTTCGTGCTACGTATTTATGGCTGCCTAACTTCTTCTAAGTGACATACGAATACCATGGTAAGATATAACCACCATGTTGCTAATCAACATTTCACATACAAAGGGTATGTCAACGGTGTGTTTGCGATTAGAAGCGAAGGCCAATGGTTAACGTAGCCACATATTTAAATGACGACGAATCGCCTCGTACCATAATCTTCTATGGATACAAGAACAAGGCAGCTTTTTATTTTCTGGTGTAATTTTAGTTGGGTGCATATGAGCAGCAGCTTCCAAGCTAAATTTTAATAATAAATTTTAACTGTGCAAAGATCGGTTTAATGGTAAAGACATTATAGTGAGCTCTTATTTTTAAAAGGAGAATTTCAGCCGATGTTTGTAGAAGGTAGTCGCTTCTTAAATTTTGTAATATGTTTAGCTGATTTTTCAGCAACCCTACAGTTGCTGTGATCACACGATGCTTATTTGGTATTTACGGACCAACTTTGCAGACCACAAAGAAGCAAAGGCCTCCTATCAAGCCTTTCGGCGGCTAAATTACACCTACTAGTTGTCCAAACGTTTCCTATCGGACCTTTCTACGGCTGAATTACACCTACTAGTTGTCGAAGCAAGATTGCGTTTTTTTAAAGGTTTGTGCACACGCACACAAACAAACGCGTAGTTTACGATAACATTATTTTGTAAGCCTCTCCAATTTAGCCATTGCGTATTAAGCGGATATGACTGCCCATATCGTAATCGGGCACTAGAAGCACGTGGCAATCTCACAGTCTAAAAATGGATGTGCTTGGTATTTTTATGCACCGGTAAAGCGCAAAGGCTAAATTGGCATATCAGTCTAATGGCCAGAAATATGGAGATTTGGCACGAACACCGCAGATGCGACTTTGGAGGTAGTTTCCGACCCACTATCACTGTCAAATTTACACTAGGTTTATTAAATGATGCCCTTACTTTGCTGCAACGTAACCACCAAAGCCGTTACGTTTTATCTGCTGTTTCGACAGAAGAGAAAAATACATCGAGAATAACTTGGCAGTGTACAATACTACTGAGAATAAAACGAAATACCCATAAATAGCGCTCACTTGTGGTGCAACGTCAAGCGAATACAATGCATGTCTTAAATACAGTAAAAAATATGTTCGCGTTTGCTGTGTGTAAGTGATATGGCCATCATTATTGCGAAGTGATTATCGTGTTATGGAACAAATATAAAGAAAAGAGCCTGAACAATATAATATTCTGGCAAATATCGGAATGTGCACATGTCATGCCTATACTAAGATCATACAGCATACGCATCTTAATAATCTGCACACATTTAACAATATAATAAATGAGATGCTTAAGAAATGTTTCTGCGGAGATTGATAACTACTCGAGTATTAGTTTATACCACCTATCATGCGAGAATTACTCTAGTTGAATGGTTAAACAGTAGTAATTTTTACTGCGTTCGCAAGTGAAATGAATTGAAACTTACTTGGAACGCATACATCCTTTATACTTGTTATCTCACACTGGGTTCTCTCAAGTTTCTCAGTACATTAGGAGAACACAGAAATTCTGGTATTAGTCCTTTGGTGGATATGGTTTTTCTATCGAGAACTCACGGGTTGAAATGAAGAATAGCCCGTTCAGACACTGTTAAAATGACTTTAAATGTACTCTCATTACACTTTCAGTATTCGATTCTACGAGGTACCAGTAATCCAGCAGGAGAGTGTCGTATTATTGACGTGTCGACGCGCATCTGACCGGCAGCTTTCGGAGCCTGTCGGTTTCTTTTGTAGTGCTCTCTTGTCTGCTTGCCTGCCCCCCGTTTTGCCCTCACCGCTGATCGTCTATCCCCAATAAACCGACAACCGCGTCAGCCACTAAGACAGCTAGCCCCTCCCTGGACTACCATGCTGCTATCTGTCTCCTGCGTTACCGCTCTAGTGCGAACTTCACCTCGACTACTTTGCGGCGGCTGCTTCTTCTTCTTCTTCTTCTAGCACCGCCAGCACTGTGGTAATTGTGGCACTATTACACTAGCAGTGGTAATAGTATGTGTGTGGTTGTCCCCCTCCCCATGGGCTAACACAGTACCATTGGGTCCGTTTGTCTTTCTTTCACCACCCGCCCCCTCCCTTCTTCACCCTCTTTGCTCTGCCGTTATTCCCAAAGGAAGCCGGTGGGTGACCTTGCACGACTTCTTGTCCTCTTGATTTCTGTAGCTGGTGCTGATTCCAGTTGTCGGCTTTGCCACGCCGTGCATTGCCGGGCCGCAAAGCACCAGGCAGCGACAATTGACGACAACGATCAACCATGCTGGGTCTAGCAAGCAGGCGACAAAGTCCATTAGACGCACGAAATCTGTCATCGCGTTCAGGCCAAACCAATGGTGAAAACCAGTGCTGCCCAATACTCGTTGTGTGCTAAAGCCCTGCTCGGTCCGATTTAAGTAAGCTATATGTCCCACTAGCTAATTTCCCGTCAGCAAAGCCAATGTGTTCTATGGCAAAAGATTCGTTTGCATGTATGGTAACGTAAATCAATTTTTTTATGCGCAAAAACGCAATAAAGGGAATCTAGTGTTTTATACAAGATTCGTAGATACGGAGCTTTTCAGTTGACAAGAGCATTTCTTCATAGGTTTTACGGTTTTACGAAAGTGGCTAGGATCGTAAAAAAATTCTGGAAAGACGCAAGATGACACATTTTATAAGAAATACTGGACGGAAAAAATGAATGGCAAAAGAGCAAACAAGCGTAAATTGGGTCTATATCTGGTACTATGCAACATTGAGGGCATACACCCATCTTAAGTACAAATGCTCTTCGAAGGAATGCCGCTTTACTCACTTATAAGAGTTTTCGTATCTTTTGAAACAAAATAAATTGCAACTTCTTGCAAATGTTATGTGTACATACCTATAGAAAGGTTTAAAGTGCCAAGAATTTGTTTAATATTACTACTATTGTTGTAAAAGGTGTCCTGGAATGGTGTAAACGAAGCTCATTTACGAAGCAATTGAAAACAACACATTAGGTTTTACCTGAATGCTATTCAATGTTAAATGTAAAGTATTAATAATGTGCATTCGTAAATTCCAGTGTCAATATTTGTGAATATTGTTAATACTAGTTAAAAGTGTATGTAATTTATCTCCATATTTGCCAACTAGTTGCTAACTTGTTGACTACTTTGCACACTTAAACATGAAGCTGATACCAGCTCTACAATCAAGGGTCTTAACGCAAACGCAAGACATATATGTATATCGGCCTTAGTTAGAATGAAAAGTAATTTTTTTCGCAAAGCTGTACAGGCATTTTTAGAGTCCATAATAATTAGAATCTGCTTTTTGGCCGTGCAAGCCTACACAATTTAATTCGTTATGCAATAACTGATGTCTTTTACTCTTGATATTGCTATTATCACAAGAAAGAGATCGCTTATCCCATTGATGTGTCTAACTGAACAGTATATCTTTATTGGATTTGGGCGAGAATCGTGACATGCATAGACTGATGTTGGACGAGTCCTTCCATGACTAAATTCCACGCGCGCAAATATGCCCAGGTAGGCAACCAGTCGGAATTTTGTTATAACGTTGATACTGCTTAACACATTTTTAAAATAACGAAGTGCACGATTTCTGTAAAGGTGCCACAGACCATACATCCGGTGACTTCATTGTGTTTTTTTAAGAAAAGAATATATATAACACTATATAACGCCCTTAAACTTGTTTGTAAGCTTTCAGATATGCGGAGTGTACATTAATTGTTCGGCGAGCATTGAAACACTTAAAAACAACACTGGTTTATGCTTTAAAGAAATTGAGCGCCATTGATGTGAAAGCGTGATCGAATACTGGAATAGGTGACCCGCATAAAGTTTATTCAAATTTCACGCGGTCACGAGAAACCTATACTTAACAAACATTCAGAATAGCTTCTGCTGTTGCTCAATTAAATAAGTATGAAGTTAAGAGGAGAAGATTCATATTGGACGACAAAAATGTTGATACTTGAGAAATAATCTTAACTATCATCAAATCAAGCGAAGATTTAAACAATGCTGACTGTCATTTTAGTCTAGCGCTTTACATTATCGGGGAAACTCGATAACAAAAAAATGACCAGCAAAAATATGTAAACAAACAGACAATTAAAGACGTACTTGCGTCTAATATTAATGCAAATATATAAGTTTGTATCTGATATATGTCCACAACAAAAGGCAATATCACCGTACTGATAAATAAATGTAATAACGAAACAATATCGTTAGACTCATAAAAGACGTATCCAGTTGACTTTTTATAAACATCTTTCATGTGGATAACTCTGCTGAGTAGACAGAGTTCATTTCTTGCTATTCGCGTTGATTCAGCTACTACATCCTGCAAAAGAGGGCAGTCTATCTTTCCTTCAAGCAACATATATATTGAAAGTATTAAATAGAGTATATTGACGTTACATTGTAGAAGATTATCAGTTCAACACTAAGCGAAGCTTATTTAGTCATTTGAACTCGTGGGGAATAAAATTGTATTACTTAATTTCACATCTATGCTTCGTTGAGGAGAAATATCTGTCGAGCTCGGCTTTAAGATGAAATAAGTGAAATGTATAGTTGCTAAGTCAGTTTACAACTTATGCGTTCATATATTTTAATTTAAGCCTGGGATGCGGTATTATCTGCCGGAACATTGGACAAAACTTTACCACCGCAGGGAGACACTGCCTGACCTTGCGTGGAGCTTATCTTTCCACACCTAGCGACATCATTACTCTGTGCCAATAATCTGGTTATGTTCTGATCCAACAATTACTATAACTTCTAATGAACCTTTGTCATACATAGCGTAATTATCACCGTGCAACTTTCAGATACATTAATCCCACCGTGGGCTAAAAACTAGATCATCTACTTGTTGCTTTTCCAATTTAAAAAGAATCATACGAAACAAAACTACGCTTGTTATGCCCCCTTAACCGCATGCGAGCCGCAATATTTTCATCGTGTTATGCACCATTTTGCCTCTTATATTCAATATCTTGATGCTCTGATATTATATTTTTTTTATCCTATTATTTAACGCTATGAGAAAACTAACTATATTATATACGTGTACCCACATGTTTGATACACCGCATTTCGGCTCAAATTTCACCACAGTATGTTGGAGATATTTATCAACTCGACGTCCGATGCATTTTCTAAAGAGCTAAGCTAAACGGAAGATCGAGATGAAGCCTTTTTTGACTAAATAATATTTTCCCACGCTAAAAACAACTTTGCTATATGCTCGCGGTAAAAAGCAATTTTCGTAGCGGGCGAAGGTTTAACTCAGTTCTTATATAATATAAATGACGAACGACATCGATTACGCTGGTTTTTCCATATCAGCCACTCGCGACGTTAAATAAACCAATCGCTAATGATGTAATTTCAATGACAGATCGCAATATTTATCAATTTCACGTCAATATACGACTGCTTTTTTTCTATCGCTGGTGTCAGCTGTTTTCTGCTGACAACTCAGGGTCATCCTGATCAGTGCGGAGTTGATTTTGTCTAAAGTGAACATCATACGTAAAGATCAACAGCCTTTGTACGGTATATTGATTATTTATTTGCTTGATAGATGTACTGATACAATGATCACTCTTTTGTATCAGAGGAGCATATAGCGACAGCTGACAAAGTTATCACAGAGAGTTTAACAAGGTATGGTCGTACCTTGTTAAAACTCTGTTCTTTCCTTGCTTCCTTCCACCTGCACGTCTAAAAAAGTATTTTTGGTCAAAATACACGGTTTATACCATATCTTTGTGCCAAACTGTCCGCCCGCATCATTATTTTCCATATGTTCATAAACTCTTTTTTAATTGCTTCCTCTGTCAATTCTGCTTAATTCTATACTGTACTGTCATGCCGTGATCAGCATCGGATTAGTTACTGAGTTCACACAGTTGAGAGAGATGTAAAGAAATACTTTTTGCTGCATAGTTGAATATCTTAATGATGGGTTCAGCAGAATTGAAGTAAATGAAAAATACCTTAGAAATAAAGCTGTTCTATAATACATAGTGACAAGTTTTTTTTTCTGGCAACATATTAAGTTGGCACTTATGTTCGGTCAAACGCAACTTTAAGAAGCGGTTACACAGGCAATTCAATTTTTGTAATGCATTTCAATGTGTTAGCTTGAGCTTGAATATGAACACGGTGTTTATATGGCAGACTTTTGAGCAATCTGTCACCATGGCAATAACACTTGAAAATCACTTAGATAAAGCGTTTAGAAGAATCAGCGTTAGTTCGAACCGTGTCTTGTATCTCTAACAGGAGTGAATTACTGGGTGGAGTTGTATAATAGGCATTCCATCAATAGTATATTGAAACTTCTACCTTAGTGATCGTATATGAAAGCTCCGTGCAAAATATATGGCGGACTGTAGTCGAAAGAATAATGCTTCATATATCGCTGTTGAGAGATGACGTGGTCAAATGTTTGGCATTCCACCGTTACGGAGAATGTAACGGAAAAAAATTCCACTCAGAATATTCCAAGATCCACTCTAGATATTTGCTAAATGATTCGAATGATAATTACCACTTCTTAAATAAGCCTGTTTCATTTTTCTACGTCAAAAGAACGTCCTCCAACCAGAATTTCGATAGCATAAAGTACGTTCGTTAACTGTAGAGAGTATTAAATAAAGACTCGAATACGTTAAGCAACAAGTACTGTCAGTTTTTTGATATTTTTGTTTTTGCGCGAAAGCACTGCTTGTTGGTGGTTTGCACCCGTAAAAAAAGACGTCTACTCATTGATTAAAATGCTTAAAAGATTGAAACCTATTTATGATCAACTTAGATCATTATCGAGTAGTCTTCGGACTACTCTAAAATAATTTGTCAAGAAAATCTATGTCATCTCAAACTCTAGCTAGTGCCGAAAACGGAAGCGTGAACACATACTCAATTTGCGCTGTTTGTCTTAACAAATTCATAACATTGACCAAATCGAAAAGAATCTTGTTCTTATTTTTCTACCCATTTGCTCGCCATTTCGAGCTGAAATATATACATACAGAATGAGTTTTTGCCATGGGGAAAGTCTCGAGCACAGTTTCGCGACAGAATTATCAGGGCGATTCTCAACATTAATCATCATAAATATTAGTTTTAACGAAATTATTTCAATAATCCGACCGCATAAATAGTACTAGGTGATCGGGTATATCCTGATCGATAAGTACGTGTTGTTGTTTGACGTGAAATAGATGCATGGAGTTAAATATTGTGTATATCGATGCCGTTGAAATCGGCAGTTAATCTGTGATTCTTGCCTTCGACCCAAACGAAACAGAAGCGGACTCAATGGTGTCCGTTGCCTTTCAAGATAAAATTATTCGCCGCAAAAGCCCCGCACCGCCGACAGATTGACAGCGCCCGAATAGACACACACACCCATATCTATACACACACACACAGCATGCGTTGACGGTCGTGTAAAAAAGAATTTGCTCGCTTTCTTTCAATTCTCCAACCAGATCCACCGACGAAACAACAGCCGGTGGTATTTTAGTAGGACGACGGCAACTAACGGCGACCTCCACCGATCGCCGCTGTTAAATACAGCTATTGTAACTGGCGTCTTGTTGAACTATCGTTTAGTTATGCTGTTAAGCTGGCACGGGGCAAAACGGTTGGTTCTGTCTGGCATGTGAACATGATCAGGATCAGCCACTCCCACTCCTCCGTCTGCCTACCACAGGCAGCAATCTCACGACCAAACTACGCCTACCTAGTATCTACGTGATATCCATTCTGCGTCAAATTGTGTTCATATGCAATCTGTAGAATAGTCTGACAAAAAATTACTCTGGCTCATCTGGAACAACAATTATAGATGATCTTAAACAGAATGTGCAGGGCATTGCCTTTACCGAAGCGTGGGTCATCTCAAATTTAGTTGTTATGAAGGCATGCTTTCATTTCATTGAACGTTGTTGTTGGGTGTTGTAGAACGCAAAAACCATTCTCAATATGCAAGAGCATGCAAACCATTTTCTATTAAATGAGCGGGCCTGGTTAAAATAGCGCGACACCTTAAGTACACCAGCGTAAATACGAAAACAGCCTGCATTTGAAGAGTGCGACAGTAACTGTGAAACCTTTTTGGGGTGTTTTTTGTGGAATGCTTATGTGAATCTTAGTCGCCGAAGACAATATCATTAAGCCTTACTTTAAAGTACGCACACACACACACACATATATATATATATATATATATGCACATTAAACTCATTTCGCGACAAACAGTCATTTTTGCTCTAGAGGTTACAAAGATGCTGGGAATGCTTTGACATAAAGTGTTCGCCTCGTTAAATTTTCTGAACGTTTTATTTCTTGCATGACGTAGCAGAATCAACTATTATTTCCAGGGACCTCGACCTTTCCGACACTGACTGGTCATCTGTCGCCCTTAGTGATGGCTTAACCAAATAATTCATGTTTGTCAACTCCTATATGTTAACGAGTTTTTTCAACTTATAGGTGAGATTAAGTGGCTTTGAGATTGAGCCTTGATAATCCAAGCTGTGTCGGAGGTTCTATTCTCGATCCTGTTTTTGCTTAAATTCTTCGTTAAGCCATCTTATGGGCCATTTGCACCACTTCATCACTCTTTTTGCTCCTGGTTGGTCTAGTAAATCTCGTTATAAAAAACTGCGTGAATACATTAATTCTTTAACAGAATTAGTAAGATCCGACTCTTCTTCCATCTAGAATCTAGACTGTGTAAAACGTCGTACGGACCTCGCATATCGGAAGAATTTACATTTTCTGTCCAAAATACAAGAGAGTTTTTCCGCTGCCATAATAGAAAAGTACATGGTAGAAAGACGCTAGCTTTCACAAAAGTAAATTCTTCCGATATGCGAGGTCCGTACGACGTTTTACACAGTCGTACGGACCTCGCATATCGGAAGAATTTACATTTTCTGTCCAAAATACAAGAGAGTTTTTCCGCTGCCATAATAGAAAAGTACATGGTAGAAAGACGCTAGCTTTCACAAAAGTAAATGACACTCTATATTGCACGACCTACTAAGGCCGAGGCGTTCAGACTTGTTTGACTTACTTTTTGTTATACGTGGGTTGTTGGATGTTCCTAGTAAATTCCTTGCGAATGATACTAAGTGTCCGTTTCCTACTACACCAATAATTAAGCATTACAATTACCATAATTACTATAATGATTAATGATCTCATGCAATACAACTGCTGATAGTATTCCTTAAATATTATACTAAAGGCTTGCAGTAACGCTCGCGGAGCCACTCCGTCTGACAATATCAGACGAGAATAATATAATCCCTGAGATTTTTAAAGTGCCTGTTGTGGCGCTCGTTTATAAGAAAAGGCGAAAAATCATCCGCCAATAACTATCGTTATGTTTCTCAGCAATCCCTAGCTATACAGGCATTGTACAAGAAAACAATACTCGTCGACCACATAGTGACATTTTTAGTCTCATAAACCTCAATCAGCATGCGCTCATGACGGGTCGAGCATCGGATGTTCTGCTTTTTCGTCTTTTCAAGTCTGCAGCACGAATTTTACTTTCACAGCTTGAAATTGTACGCATCCTCAGCCCTAGCAAGTGGGAGTGAGTTGATTCAAAATGGGGCTTACGTGATATCTCGCTTGCCAGATGATAAGCTGTAAAAAAGATTAGATCGCCTTTGTCATATTGTAAACTTTGTCGAATCCAAACTGTTAACGCGAATGAATCCCTGAATTAACTAATAAATAAATAAAAATAATAAAGTAATACGATAATGGAATGGTACGATGGCTTACTTTGATAAGGATTCATAACCAGGTATTTAAAAACGTGTTAAAATTTAGTATCTTAAGATCGATTTTTGCTAACTGGTGATTGCCGTTAACGTTTGAGTAATTTTTGGCGCGTAACAGCGAGCTGCCCTAAATATTAAATAAACCATGCAACAGTCCCTAATTAAACAGCTACAAGAAACCAGGCAGCCAGATTGCTACGACGATTTGAAAGCTGTAGATAAGTATTACATCTCAACGATATTTTTTATGTTAAAATGTTGTATTTTGAAATTTTTAGCGACACTGATGTGATTTCGTCGATTGCAAATAAAAACATTTCACCCAAGTTTTGTCTTACCACAACCGCATGGACCGGCGCCGCTCCCTTGATAAGAAATCAAAGCAAAACCAAGGCACCTTTTTTAGGAAATTTATGAATCGGGTGCGAATGTAGGGATAATAGCGGCGTGTGTGCAATATATATTCCCTAGTCGTTTTATACTGTAAGTAATTATATAGTATGTGATACACATTATAATAGGGTGTATCTAGCACATATATTAGGCAATTTCGAAAACATTTAAAATTATTTTAATATTTATTTGTATCTGTTGCTGAGACCCGTATTAAATGACCCGTCTACTGAATGATTTGACTGAAGAATTACATCTATAGAGTGATACCACCAAACTTGCTTCAATTTTTTACAAAATAATAATATTTACTAGGTATAGTCATGTCAAAACAAATATCTTACAATTTATTGAAATGAAAACAATTTGGTCGTCGTAGTTCTACTATTTCTTCTATGCGTAAATATTGTGAGTGCATTGAAATACAATCGCGCACATTTCTAGTCAACTAGGTCGCTTGGATACGGAAGATCTTTATCATGAATGTTTACCTGACTGCGGAAGCTTAAGTAAAAATATTCTTCTTTACAAAGACCTAACTTTTTCACGCTCGTAATGCTTTGAGCTCGATAGACATTTCTAAAAATGATGAAGAACTGTGGATGTCCTCTATTGCCTTTTTCTAACTGTAATACCAACGGCTTATGCGCAAGGTGAACCATGAAGAGCATTGCATGGATGCCTTTGCTATTATAACTTTAATAAACCCGCAGTGTGGCACTCATATGATTGACAATAGAATGAACGGTTCAGAAAATTTCAATTCAAAGTTGAGAAGAAATGACAGAGGCAAACTGCCATTAGTCCAGATATTTTCTATCGACTTCAGAAAAAATATGCATCAAGTGTTCTAATACTCAAGTATTAAACTATGTTGCCCTCTTATTCGATTTCGGCGAGAAGTCAAAGCTTGTTTTTTGCGCCCAAAATAGTTCTGCTTTATTGTAGCTTCAAGTTGTTTGATTATTTATAAAATCTTCAATCAGAAATATACTTAAAAGTGATAAGCTCACTTTACAAATTTTATGCATTTTTTGAAGACGCATATTAGTATTCTGATCAATAAGCATGTCGATTTCATTTTCCGGTGAAATTTGATCTACGATGGCACAAAGCATGATAGCAACGCAATAAGAGAAACCATGAATCAATATGTAATGGAACTGCCGGGTCGTAACACAAATGTCCGGTTACCGTTTATCTTTCTTAACCGTTTCCTCGTTGGTTTTAAATGAGACAATGTGTGTGTGTCAGTTGGCAATGTCCTTATCCTTCAACTTTGATATACCTGGAACCTTTACGTTCATTTCGTTCACGTTGTTATTCTTGCTGTTGTTGCACAAAAGAAAGGCTGTTGACTTTCCAGAAAATGGTCAGAAAATGGCAAGAAGGTTTCGAAAAAGGAGCGCACAGCTGCTACACTGGCTCACTTGCTTCCTTCCTTGCTTTTCTTCAATGGCTGCCTTTGTACGTTTTTGGACCTAAAAGAAAACGATGGCAACAATCTAGAGACACAACGGCACAATTGTACTGGTAGTCGTTCGGGACGGACACATAAGCGCGTTTACACAGGCTTTGTCAAAACTTACGCTACAATCAATATGTTTTTTGAAATGCATTTGACTTTGCTGAAGTCCTTGTGCAATATAATTAGCTGTATATGGTTTATATCAGGCTCAAACCGGTACTGCCATATGATTTAGTGAAACATACGACAATTCTTTTATCTGAAAATCTATCTATTCATATATTCATCTATCTAAAAGTCTATTTATTTATATAATTGTCTCTCTAAAAGTTATGTTCCTAGTACGCAACAGGTATAACAAAAAGCAGTCATTAATCGCGAATATAATCACAGTAGATATCGCAATTAAGCAAAGGGTAAAATAGTAAACGACGGTCGAGGCAGAAGGCCGGCTATCGACAGCAGTTCTAACAATGCCTACCTGAAAAAGTAAGGGTTGTAGTGGAATAATAAATTGTTCTACGTAATGGAGATCGAGCAAGCTACCTTAGAGCAGAGGTCGAGACTGCATTCGCGTGCGTGTGTGCTAACAAGAAAGCCGATGATCTGTTATTTTACGATCCTACTTTTTTATAAAGTTTAAGGTGAAATCCATTATAGACACCAAACGCCACGTCTAAGGTTTCTGCTACAATGTAAGACCTCTGCTTATTAAAACATCGGACCATGGCTCAGAACTGGTTTAATATTACTTTACATCAATCTTGCAAATGGGTCGCAAACCGATTACAGGTCCATTAACGGCAGGGTCCTGGGTTATCCTTAAACGCAAAGCGCCTAAGCCTTCCTCTCTTCAACTAAGCCTTTCCAGCAGGATTGCTTCGGCCAGGTAACTGGCCTTGTCCCACTAGGTACATCAATAACGTTTCTTTTGAAGCACTGTATAAAAACTATTGCAATAAATTATGCAGTAATTTCTTGTTTAAGGTTGGCCGTAATAATTAGGAGTTTTGCAACATCTTTATACATAATATGATTGGGAAATCTATAACCCATTTAAGTGAAGCGAACAAGAAGCGCAAATTGAGTTGAGGTTTTAAAAATCTAATCGTATATTAAAAACGAACAAAAAATACACTGTCGACCAAGCGCTGTATTTCTTATATATTTCTTACAAGTACCATTGTACCGCGACTGTTATATAAAAGGAAAGCTAAGAAGCTGAAAAAGACCGCTAGCACCGCTCATTTGTTAGATATTCAATTCAGTGTCTCATATAGCGGACACCACCAATGCATTTGTCCCTAGTGGCATCGAGACTAGGAGATATCTTAGTTGATTGGGTGCGGCGTAGCACGGCTTTCTGGCGACCTTGGAAGGTTACGGCGTTCCTGTTGTCAGTATAAATAACAACGGCAACTTGGAAAATGAGCGATAGTGGACCCGTCGGCAATTGCAGTAAATATGCAGCTATGTTTGTGTCCATGTGACTGTTGCCATACGCTGCACAGAAATCGGAACAAAATGACCGATAAATGACGAGCGAGTGTAGAAGTATCAAGAACTCGCCAGACTCAAACGTTTCCGAAGCAAAACCGAACTTATATACCTGTCGTCAAACAAAAACGTTGCAACGAATATATACTTTCTGCAATGTTGTTTCAATATTCTCTGTACTTCCGGATAATTGAAGTATCTTCATTCGCATGCGCAAAAAAATACCCTTTTCCCGCCACCTATCAGCCAGTGCTGTGATTTAGGAAGGTCAAGTTCATTTGATTGTTAGAATTTCAGTTAAAATTCAATCGCATTCACTTCCGAGAAATACTGATTCCACCATGCTTAGCGATGGTAGTAAAATATATTTGTCTCTATATACGCCTGTTAAAATTTAAAAGTTAAAAATGTGCTTAAAATATCTAAACCGGGATACGCATGCAATTGTTATATTTGTTTAATAGGCAGAATGTGGACGTTGAAATAGCAACCATGGCTCATGCCAATTAATACCGAAAATGTTCATGTTTCTCTCCTGAAAACAAAGCTGTGCCTAATAGCATTCTAAGTAAAAGCGTAAGGCGACACAGTTATCAATTTCTCAAGTCAATTGTGTCTACTTCACATCATCGTAATTAAGGTCGGTGCTAAAATCTGCCTCCGACTTCGTAATAGACGAGTATATCTGGTAAAGCTGCTGCATAAGTTCTCATCGAAGGGATGAGAAGGAGAGTACTAGTCAATTTCCTTCTATGCACAAAAACACCACATGTTATTCTTCTTTTGTAAGTCAAGGACCTTGCATAAATCTTATTCATTTAACGATAATAATACCGCCGAGGCAGCTTTCCGCTACAAGTAATGAGGGCACGCTAAGCCAGGTAGACATATATAACTTTTTAATATACTTGTATTAATCATAAATCGCGGTTCTTTGACCTTTAACTTTGGTAGACTTTTACTATTATCTAAATTGGGAAAGGAAATAAATCGCCAAACGCATGAATGACAACTAATTGACGTAAGATAAACAGATTCGACATGTTTAATACACTGATAATGTATCTAACTATGCAGAGATAATCACTCACGTATGATTTGCATTACAGTTCAGTTTCGAGACATGATCTTAGCTTCCAAAACTTTTTCAAATTACCATGATTTTTGAACTTACTTTCAGCTCTTCTTGTCAGACACTATGTCAGCTGCCCTGCCATTGGTCAGAGATTTCAAGCTGATCTAAAAGAGCAATATTGACCGCGGAACATTCTGTTCTGAACGTATACGCTCGTTTACCAACCATGTAGCCCACACGTTAAGCTTTCGAATGCCCTATCAATTTCGTTTCAGTTAAATCGACACTACCTGTGTGCCATGGGTCTAAATATAGTGGTCAAAGATGGCGTACGATATGACAATTTTTCGAAGATGAAACAAACTGAATGAAAATTGCCGGACTTTCGCAATGGCTCATTAACAAATATACACCAGCTTATCAGCGGAGTCAGCTGTTAGTCAAGTAAAATGCTTGGAGCATTTGATACAATGGTACGAAGCAATTGTTGACCGCTGTTTAGCTCCACAAAGATGCTACAAAAGCTGATGATTAAATCAAGGATTGCACTTCGTAGTCATGCACTACAAAGTGCAATACATTAATTGAAGCTCAAGTCCCGCCATTGTCTTAGAATTGAGAATGTGTTGCAAAATCCAGGGAAACTAAGTTACACGCTGTTTATACTGGATATGTGTATAGTTTATTTTTTAAAAAATAAATGAACTAATAAATAACTACGCCAGATGTTTACGGATCATGTTGGATCAGTTTTTCAAAAAGGAGACCGATCCCGCGCTACCAATATCGCAGTCTCTCACGCCACTTTCTTTGACATGCAATGTAATAAAATGTGCAACCAACATATTCAGGTCATACAGGATAATGCGTCAGCAAATTATGCGGCAGTAATTTGATATTTACTCTAATGTTGCACGTCTTTATTTACATTGGCAAACGTTTTTGTGCATTACTGTTATTATCGCTATTATTATCGTAGCGACAATTCAGTATCTGCGATATTTCTGTACGTCAAAACTGGAGAACAAGGTGTGAAGTCGTCGACATTGCGGTCTATATCACATATGTGGCGCAACAATATCCGTAATAATGGATCTTACCTTAATCGTTGGACAAGAGTTACCAGGACTCGCCGTAGTAAAACCTATTGTATTCGAGAATGTTAAATACCTGGTCAAACTAGCAAAGGCTGGCATGTTAGTATGTTACAGAATCGTAAGTTATACACCACGTAAAATTTTAACGCCTAAATGATCTACTTTGTCGGAACATAGGATAATATGCAGCACTATCCACGTCTGTATGTTATTTAGGTATGGCATAATATCAAGTTTAGTACCACGTAATTTAGAATAACGTAATTAAGTCGCTACGCTCCTCAACGAGATATTCATTAATGTACTGTAGCCATTTTGGTTAAATGATGTTATGTGAATGAAAGAACATAAAATGTTCGCTGACCTGAAGAGAGGTTAGTTGGGTGCCAGTCTATCAATTCCAAGGTCGTGCGTTTGAACGCCAGATAGGGTTCAATATTTTCGCAAATTTTTTAGTTTTTAATGTCAACTTGTTGCGTCAGAATGTAAATACAGGTATACTTGGTCTTAGTATGTTCAAAGCGGCATGCGCCATGTTATAGAAAATACGGTCATTCATCTTCCTGAATTTGGGCAATTTATTAACGTTGTTCAGCGTCACTAACTGTACATTCCAGCTTGATTAAAAAGTATATTCTAGATAGAAATATAAGTGAAACGCTTCAGTATATAGCGCCTAAGCAACTAAAATTACTGAAATTCCTGAATAATTTTAATCAAACATTGCTCTGTGCATACCAGGCCGAGAAGATATTTTTTAAATTTCCTTTCAAAAATCCTAACATGAATAGCAGGTGGTAGTACATTTCAGTTTGACTAATCTTTTTGAATCATTAATTTTTGTCTCTCACTTAGCAAATGATCCACCCCATTTAAAGCCCCAAAGAAGAGTCAGTAAAACATACGGTGCTACAACACAAAGGATACAGTTCAGTAGCAATCTAACTATAAAAGTACACAACGAGTAACAAGCAAACATTGTGATAATCCGCTTTTGCAGATTTTGTAATAGAATTTAATAAATCAATGTAAACAAACTTTAAGACCTCGACACCATAACCAAGACGCGGAAAAAAGAATAAGTTAGAAGAAATGTTTTCAGTTGAGATAACGGCCCGTATAGCCAAGAGCTATCACTTCACCAAGTCTCAACAAATAATCAGTACCCTTTAGCTCTTCATTCAAAAAAATTTTCAAAAATAAATGGCCGATACACGAAATACTTGTTGACTGTTATTGACCATAGCATTGTCCAAAGGTACGGAAAAGCCTTTCTTTGGCCGGGCGTCAGAACTTTTCAATTTTTCCATTTATCCAACATTTAACGTTCACGGTAGCTGTTTTTGCATTACTTCTTAAGACGGACAAGCTGCACATGTTCAATCCGGCGGGGATTGAACATGTGCAGCTACGTGTTTCCTCCGGTCGCAAGTGCATACGAATGCACCAAACCACTGAGATCGACATGGAGGGGCCATGTTAACTCAAACGGATCTCAAAAGCTTAATAACAAGTTGGGTTATCTCAGAAACAACAAAATGAAAACCCTTTGGATGTACATTAAAAAACCTAACAAGCTGTCTCTCTTTCGGTTTCTCTCCTTAGATGAGCCTTAAAATAGTAGGAGTTACTCCGAGAAGTTGGGTCCTCACTAATAAGGTTAATCATTAAAATCAGTAGTAGAACAAGGGTGATCAGGAAAAAGCACGAAAAACACCGGAGCCTAAAGTCGAATTATCCCCAAAGTTCACCCAGAGATGATTTATGCATGATGCACTAGTACCTTGCGGACCTTTTTCTGCTCAACTAGGTCACTGTAAAACATTAGCAACGTTATAACAAATACCGTTTCTTTAGCTGAGGGAGACCCACATGAGTCACCTAAGGCGTCGATATTTAAGTCGTCCATGATACAAATAAATTTACCTTTATCAGTCAATACATTCAAAGATATTTAAAAAAAAACACTGGAATTGAAGTGAGATCATTTCCTGGTTAGAGATCTAAGACTTTCATGATGATACATTTGTCTGTCACAACTTCCAAAACACTCTGCAATAACCAATCACTAATTACCACACATCCGATGCCTGTAATTATAAATTAACACGAATCAAGTTACAAGTGGCCTATAATAACCTGACTATTTCCATTGCCCGTTAGTCATTGGCAAAAAGGAATTTACCCTCGAATTAATTTTTTAACCATTTATTTGATTATCATTCCATTACAGGGAATTCTGTTCTACTATTAATTATTGTCCAAACCTAAACAGGTATCTAACACATAGAGAAAACCAAAACATTTAAATGAATTGAGAATCATTTGTTTACCTATCTGCGAACGCGTCGTAATCATTGCTTTGCTTCTTCTTGTTCTTCTATGGTCGTACAATATTTTATGATACTGAACAAATTTTTGACTCGTTCCAAGTATCGTTGTCACGCATTTCAAATACACGAGTAAGTTCACTCACCACCTTATTTACAATTTTATTATGGCTCTTTACGTAGAAGTAGAGTCGTGTGTTCAGATTGCGCGAGGATAGTGCACCCTGCTTGTCATTAGTATTTCTCTCACACGGATTATGTGTCTAACAAATATTGAACTGGATACCAACAAAAATAAATTGAATTAACCACTAAATCTTGTAAACAAATGCCACAGTATTTGCACCAAGCAGGTTCATAGCAAAACAACCAGTGGTCTAAATGTTTTATAACCTAACTTAGCTCAATCATTTGTTTTT
This sequence comes from Tropilaelaps mercedesae, assembly GCA_002081605.1. NCBI lineage: Eukaryota > Metazoa > Arthropoda > Arachnida > Mesostigmata > Laelapidae > Tropilaelaps > Tropilaelaps mercedesae. The sequence goes on from MNPL01002996.1 coordinate 26,710, forward strand.
TGTATTTGCCTGCCAAAGTTGAATAGTCTCTGCTTTCAACTTAATTTGTAATATTCAAAATAAGCAAGCAAAATATTACAGAAGCAAGATAATCTTTGGCGACACTTGAGATTAGTCTATATCTCCTCTTAGAATATAAAATTGGTTACTAGTTTTTTTCTGCCCGTCATCACGTACAGGTAACAATCAGTGGCTTAGGGTACAAGGGCGAAACAAAATGAGATGAGAACATCGCGCTTAGACTCGATAGGAGGCCTGGCGTCAGCTATGAGGAATAAACGGTATGTTTTTTACTCAGTCAGATTAAATTACTGAATTATGCCCATTGGCGAAGTCATGTTCACACGTATGCTCGAGATACGAAATAAATAAAAGCAATCGCATAAAAGCAACATACTTAGGGGCACATGCATATACGTATGTATAGATGTACCGTGTTGTTTCTCCGCCTTTTTGAAAAATAGCTTAAGTTGGATAGCAATATTTATCTTAGACGTGAGATTGACCTTTATTGCGTAACGATCATGTATCGACCATCATTTAATAGGACGGCGTCTAAGCGAATTAACTTCTAAACAGGTTACTGACAGTGGAATATAACATATGTAGGATCACTCTCTTTCTCTCGGGCCTCAAAAGTCACTATGGAGAAAAACAAGAACACACATTCCCGCTAAGGACATAATTAAGGAATTCAAAATCTACCTACGGACTGGTGAGAAATTACTACATTCAGGTCTAGTGTGTCGTATTTTTGCCGGTACGTACAGAGTGGTCATATAAAATGGGAAGTTAAAATCAAAACACTCCTACTGTGATTCTCAGCACCGTCCATTCAGTGATTCTCCATTGGTTGGAATTTAGCCGTTGTTAATCGTCGCGTCGTTTAATTGGACTGTTAAGCTAAATATGGCCGACGTGCAAAACCTTAGCTACCTTCCAAATTTTGTTGATCGAAGAAGATCACAAGGATGGATATGTCGTCGCGATAGTTTCTGGAATATTTAAAGTGAGCAAACAAAAAACGTAATTGAGTATGACAAAATAGGGGAACGGTCGGCGTAGTCATATCTAACGGATTCTGCTTCATTTTACTGGTTGACTTTACTGGTTGACTAACCATTCATAACTAAACTAATATCAAACCTTATTTAAAAGCAATATCTAACGTATCGTTACCATTTTTCAATGCAAATCAAATTTTGTTTTGTGAATTGACCTTAATTGTATTGGTTTAGTATACATCGGAAACTAAACTTTCGGTTTTATCCTACGTGAGCAAAACCGTAGTGGTGCGTTGCGCCACAAAACTTTATTACTAAGAAAAACGAACATTAGGTCCTGAGAGATTGTGATCTGCTTAATCGGTGCGAATGTACCTGGCGAGTTTCGCTGGCAGTCCAAGATAAGCGGCTATTCGCGAATGTTCCAGTCCATATTCGGTTCTGCCTAAAGCATGACGGATCAGATGTGTCGCCGCGTTTGCGTCAACCGGCTTCTGGCTAAGATCTGTAAAAATCACTTTTCCATAAATATATTGGATAGAAGGTAGGATTTGTTGTATTTGTTCTGCTGTAACGAGCACTTCTGTTTAAGACTTGCTTTTCTCTCTAAACGAAAGTTTTGCATCATGGCTGAGAAATATTTAGTTTATTTAAACTAGGGAGGGATAGTACGATCTCCCTCTAAAAGATTGAGAATTCACTGAATGTGTATCTCTGTACTTAATCAGAGAAAGACTTACGATATCAGCTGGATGCCAGCCGTCGCCATATTTTAGTCTCGATGACCTGAGAGTTAGTCCGAGAAATTCTTTAAACCTTGAAACATTATTGTATAACAATTTTTGTTGTATAACCGTTTTATTGTATAACCTTCTGATATGTATTGCTTGCTGCTACATGCACCGCAGCCGGTATACGTTACCTGGAGTTTGACGACGAATATGAATAAAAAATATTTGAAAAATTTAAGGTGCGTGTAACTCTCTGCCATCACATTACCAATTGAGTGTTTAATACACGTGTATACGACTGCCTAGTAAGAACTTCATATGTAAAACAATAATTTTAACATGCATCGCGATTTTTTTGCACTTCATGTAAATATATAGGATATGTTAGATATTATAATTGCAAGTTTTTACATGTTTGTCTTCAACTGCTTGCTATTATTATACAATACATTAGTATACGCTATAGACGACAATTTGTTACATTTTTGTGGCAAACTTGTAGATAGAATGAATATGTTACCCATTCTTCTTCTGGTCAAAAGCGCGCGCAGGGATCCAAGAGTGGCGTTCTTGGGAGTCCGAAGAAGATCTGTAGTCTGAATTCCTTGCATAAATTGTCCCAGAAACTGAACCACCTAAAAGTCGGGACATACTTATTACACAATTGACACCGCGTGGTTTGCTATTAATATCACTAACCTTGGTGTTTGCTACTACTATGGTACATAATGCACAATGCTTGCAAGAAATTGGTATTAGAATAGTTTTAATACGGTTCATACATACCTAAACATACATTAAATCACAAAAAGAAACTCGGGAATTTGTACAAGTTGCGCCTGACGGCTCTTAGAAACCCATGTCGTCTTGCAGTAGTATTTCAGAATTTAGTGATTTCAATAGAAGTATAACTGATACGCTATAGCACCGAAAAAATGTATTACAAAGTTTCTCTAGACAAAAAGCCCATCGCTATATATATATATATATATATATATATGTGTATATATGATGGTGCAACTAGTTTTATGCGTCTTGCAAAGTGGTTCTCAATGTTTAATAGTAAACATTTCATAATTTTCATAAAGTTACCTAACTGCAATCTAGAAGATCGCTTCACGAAGTCATAAGAACTTTAATAATAATGCGCAGAACAAGAAGCCCTGAGGCAGCCTAAGTGCTCTCTAATTTCTTATTACCAATGTTGAAGGGATAAGATTTTCTTGTTTTTAAAATTGTATCGTATAATCTAATAGCTCTGACTGCAGCTCAATGACTAGGCTCATCTGTTTGGTCAAAGAAAACTCAATTTGCGTTTTGGTTTCGGAGAAGATCCAAAATCCATTTCATGCCGTTACCTTTTGTGTTCCAAGCATCTCCCATAAACCGTCGCTTGCGATAATAAGAAATTTGTCTCTGAAATGAAACAAACGGAGAGAAACGAATTGAAAACAAGTCAATTGCTCTAAATATATTTCTAGACCCGTTAGAAAACCGATTTTCGATCCGCGTTACATCAAAAATTATTTCACAGCAGTGACTTCTTACCTTGGAGTAAGAATATGATGCGAAACCTCCGGGCTTGCCGTTAAGTAGGGAGGCGTCTGGTAATGCTGAGGAATTACTCTGAAATATTGAGTAAGTTCATTTACTGTTTATTACTCTCGTACAATTGTATAAAAATCTTTCAAATAGAAAGTTTATAAAAAAAAGCCGTGTTTGTTATACATAACGGAGCAATGAATAACTTTTGTTACGACTTTAAATTTATATGTCTTTAAAAACGCGTTACGTGTGAAATACTAGTAACATCGACGTACCGATCGCCGTACAGTGGCACTAGAAGATTATTTAGTTCATCGCGACTCCACTTGAAGTTAAAATCACCGAAAGCACGCAGCGGTGCTAAATTTCCCAGTAATCGTTCACCTCTGACAAACAAAAAATACAGGATTCAAAAATTGTTTACTATTTACATTCAGGAAAATGCGGTATGTAACGACTACTGTAAGACTTATAAACTTGATCATTTATAAACTAAAACCCTATAACGCCGGACAAGTCTCTCTTCTTGCCTCATGTAATGCCCCAGAGTGTAAGGCTGGATGCCCTACGTTGCTCTTTTGCCAGATTTTGCCGTCGTTTATTGCTCCTGCTAAATATAGAGAGTGGACCAAGAATCGCGAATTTCTTTCTCCGGTCAAAGAGTTCTACGGGCGCCCGGACCAGTTGTGCTATGGTTGGCACAGTCCGCTGCGTCCGGCTACCTCTTACGCTAGTAACCTTTGGGCTGATCTCAGTGCACCTCTATTCTTTACAGTATGCTATGCTGCCCTAAACATATGCTGTATAACGCTAAGGCTAATAAAGTTTAGCCGTCTTCTGACACTCCACCATTCCTCAATAACATGTGAGCCAGATTCAGAGCGACTTATTGTGAATCAACTGACCTGCAATTAGGTAAGTCTTTCTACCCGTTTAATGCCCAGATCATGCTAATGAACGTATTCCGGAAAGGGTGCGAGAACCGTCTCCCACGATACCTCCGTGGGGAGTTTCGGCGGTAAGCCTTTAGGCAGTTTAGCTTTTTGCTGGTTGTCAGCAAAAAGCTAAACTAAACTAAAAGACAACCATGTATGGCAGCCTCTATTTCTTTTCATAGCGTCTATCACCTCGCCAAATTCTTTGTGTCCCCTTCTTTGTGATTCACTATGTCCGGTGGTTAGGTCCAAAACGTTCCCAGTATACTTCCACACTGATCTCTTCATAGTCCGAATTCGTTTGCTTTATCTCCCGTGATCGCAGTCTTCTTGCCGGATATTCTTCTTCGTGTGGACCCTTCTGAGCTTTATTTGGCTTGCTGTGTTCCCACGATTCCAGAATTCTTCTTCCAGTATTTGAGTTTGTGTCTCCTTTTCCTAGCGCGGCGTAAATCATAAACTACCTATCACAAGACAAACATATTGCATGCCCGCTTTGGAGCTTACAACTGGTAGCGCAAACTTCAACGAGATAAAATTCTTCTCTGCGGAAATAAATAATGCAGAATCTGCAGTGCACCTTGAAAAAGAAGCAATGGTCATGGAAACTAATTTTAGATAGAGCCATATTGAGATTTATTTCCTAAATTTATTTCTGTTGGCACAACAACTAGCTTCTGTGAGTGCTGTAGGTAAGCTTAAGCGAAACTCCAGAATCTCTGTATCGTAAAGAACAACAGCAAAAAAGACAACAAAACAAGTTTGATTATGATATGGCCGTCTCCTTACCTAATTATATCATTCTTTTCGACGGGTGGATGTTCTTCGATGATACGCTGGAGTTCCTCAACGTTGTCGCAGTTGTGTTCTTTGTTTAAAGCACGAGCGCTCCACCGACCGGTATCATCGTACATACCTTCCAATGAGAAATTACATTACTACAAATTACTTTTGTCTGAAGTTTCAATTGCGTTCCAAGATTCCTGCCAAGAATTTGCGATTTGTCCTTCGCTGTGTTAGCGCACCATGTTAGTTGTTATTCAGAATAATGTTCCTATTTTCAAAAATGTATAAAAACACAAATTATCGTAGCTCCTCGCTCATTTCGCCAAAAAAGCGGATGAAGTTTGCTTGAAGTCTATTTGATATACTTTAGGTATTGTTTTTACTTTAGGTATACTTTACGTATAGGTTTTTGAGTATTATAGCGAATGATGCTTGATTTTTTTGGCTTCCAGTGCAATATCTGCGTGTATGATGTATGGATATGCAAACCGGTGTTACGTGTTACGCAGCTAGTGCAACAACTGCTCTGTTGTGAATCTTTTGTTTATTTCAAAAACATTAAGATTTGACGCGTCCAGGTTTTTCCTAACGTTTCAAACAGGCGAAATGTGTGTTACTTATAGCAAAACAATACGCTAGAGAACAACTTTACAGTGTGCACTGAAGTAATTGAACGTGATTTACCTGAAAGATTGAAAATTAGGGTATTGACCTACCCTATCCAAATTAGGCTACTCTTAATGTTCTCCAAAAAATGTTTAAGAGTATCAGTTGAGTTGCAAGCAGTACTTACTACGTTAGTTTTCTAGTGAGAATAAGAAAACAAGATGTCAACATGAACTGTTTTCAAGAATTTTTGGAAATAACAACGCTTTTATGAACAACCTTCTATAGCAATAGGGAACAGTTTGTTGCAGAAAAAAGTCACAATTATAGAATATCGGGAGGACATTAACTATAGTGCCGCAAAAGGCAGTCATATTCAGGCTACAACCCTAGGATATAGGTTTCTAGATTGGCATGCAATCGTCGTCCACATGACTTTCCCGCATTCTGCATCAGACGAGGAAAAGCTATTTGAAAGATTAATCTTTTATTAAATATAGGAAATAGCTTCTAAATATAGGAAATAGGAAAGTTCACTCGAGGGACCATCGCTTCAATTTTAGTTAAACTAGAGTAGACATTAGTATTTTAAAAATGGACCAAGAAGCATTTTTCACATTGGAAAATGGCATCATATATTATTGACATACCGAGAACAGCGCGACAGTCACCAGTTGATGCAACGTATAAGTGCTGATCCGTTATATGTGCCACCTACAACCAGAACGAAAACATAGATCAACGGTGCACTGTGCAAACATAGATCAAAATCCTTGCTCTCGACTGACAGTTACTTCGTATTCTCCCGGGGGGCTGAAGTAGAGACTTTTGCTGCAATCAAGCAACCCTATCACTAATATAAAATTTCGTATATTCGTTCCCTCTATAATACCAGCGCTATAAAGCAAGGATCATACTTGTTCTAGCTTAGTGTATGAATTGATAAATTAGGTTATTTTAAATGAGCCCAGTGCTCAAGTGGCTTCTATGTGCTGTCCTTTGTCCTCGTATTTGTATTTATGTCATATCTCAGTCGTTCGACCTTTATGGGGCCTTTAGGGTAGTACCTTTAAGGTACATTTACGGTACGTTGTGATACCCGTTCAGTGCGCTGTGGTACTTGTGTAGTTTGTTGTAACGCGTCGTTTTATCCTTGTTATATGTTATGATCCGTACTGGTATCTTGGCTGTAAGTTTCGTTACCTCTATAGAGTATTCCGGCATTTTTATGGTTCCTGTGATTGTTGTTCCCCGTTTGTTCTCGAAGTCAAGTAGTCTGAAAATTTTCCTGGGACAGGGCCCCGTCTGAATACCCTATTTTTGACTTATACGACAGGGAAAAAATTAGGGTTCTGTGAACCGGGTTTTCGCGCTACTTTGATTGAAAGTTCTCACAAGTCTGTGTCAGTAGTAAGTTGCAAACATTCGGAAGCGCAAACGAAGTAACCATCGCTTAATAAATTAGTCTGATTTCGCTAAATTCCACAGAAAAACAATGTACTTTTTCTATTGCTTTACACGATCTTTTCGTAATGCCCCAGGACGAACTAAACATACTCAGTTGCATGCTTTGGCGTACCGTAGCTACGCATCCTTGAACTGCCAACGTTAAAGCTTCCTCATTTCGCTTAAGCTGAATTTCACGAGATATCTGCAAAAATAAGGAAAAATGAAAGATAAATTTTTCTTTTGTCTCTAGTGAATACAACAAACTCTGCGGTATATTACTTATAATAATGTTGATATACGAACTGCAGTTGCCCAATGCTTATGTTCTTGGTAAGCAAAAGAACGAAAACAAAGAATCACAAAATCAAAATATTAAGCACAAATTTACTTTAGAGATACCTAAGTTACAGGGCGCGAATAATTACAGCATACAATTAAAACGTGAACAGTACTGACGCCTGGACGTGAAAATACGAACAGTACGCGCGACGTAAATGCAGGAATGCTGCGAGATAGGTCTGTATATAAAACAGTAATTTAGCATGTTCATACTAATATTTTTTCTTAGTAAGAGAGCACGTGAGTTGACTAAAGTGCATACTGTACGATAATTTCACATACTAAATACACATTGTTTTTTACACAGCCTTTACATTTTATCCTATCTGAAATGGCTTTTCACGCTTAATTGCTGCAAAACTTCAATGCAAACTTCGTTGCTGAGGTGAGGGACCTAATAACGCAAGGGAGCAGGCCCCGAACAGCAGGCAGGTGGCAAACCAGATCTACTCAGCGTGCAGATCAAATGGCATAACCATAACACACAACCTAAACCCTATATTCCTTCATTTTTGGCTGTTTGAATATTTTATTGTTGGTCAAATAAATTAAAAACAAAATGGTGCGGATTAGTTGAATCTATTGATTGTAATTACCTCCGCATCGAGGAATTCAAATGACTTTTTCAGAAGCTCCGAAGTTGTAAAGCGTTCAGTTGAATTGAGAATATGCTCTGCAAACCTGCGTGAAAGCGGACAAAGTTAACAGAAATAGCAATATGTTTTTTGCATGTCATATATATATCTATATATATACTTCCTCTTCTTTATACATGAGCTTTACACATTATCATTTTACAGATTACTCTCATTTTTGACGTTAATGCCGTTTACACATAATGGTCTTCACAAAGTCTTGATCAATTAATTTACCAGATATGAGTGGTTCATATTTGTAGCTTCCGTGTATGATTTGTAACAACGACCCTGTAAATACACTTCGCATGCAGAGGCATAGATTTCTCAATGTAGCACGTTACCTCTTCAAACTGTCGATATGACATTTGTACTGCCAATCGTTCAAATCATCACTGGTAAAAACTCTTTTGACAAGCTTCGGTAGTTCTTTTGACCTTACATAATCCTCGAGGAGTTGTGATGGAAGCACAGAAAGCGCAAAATAGTGCGGAATACGTTGAGACACCACCTGAAAATAACTCCGCAGAAATATTCAAATATATGATCATTTTAATTAGCACAAAAACAAACTTAACCATATCTGCAAAAATTGCCTAAAAATATAACATGAACAGACCATTATGAAAACTAAAGCTATAATCTAATAAATTGAAACGCTTCGTTTTTCAGTGAAAGTAGCATTAAATGTGTCTTACTCGCTAAATATTCGGTCTGTGACAAAAGATAAGTGTTAAAAAACTAAATACAAATGGCAGTTAAGGCATTATAAAAGTAGACATTCATTTTTAAATTTGTTGTTTTGTAATAAACGCAAGTTTTTCTGTTAACCGGGTAGATCATTTTTCGTCAGTCTTTTCTCGTTCTATTGAAAAGTGCACTTCGGTCTGACTTCAAAGCTAACTTCGTTTGAATCATCTGTCAATCGATAGTCGTAGTGCATCCTAGCATCAATGCAGTTGTTTTTAAGGGCCACATTATGCCTGAACCCCAGGCAACAGGGAGCCCCGCACACAACACAGAAGTGCTGCCAACTCCGCGGAGCCGAAAAGCCAATAGAGACTCCTCATCGACTTTGGTTGAAACCCAAGGTTAATAGCCGCAGCCTTCGCATGGGCCAATGTAGGGCGGCCAGCATCCAGAGCTGACTACCGGGACACCTTGCCGTACCGCCTGCTGCGGACGAGTTGTTTTTGGAGGAGTACGGGGTGATTGACTGCTTGAGGACGCAGTGCCCTTAAACTATACAAAGTTATGGCCCTAATAGTCATATAAAGTGACACTTACTTGAGCCATGCGGGAGCCGCCATGTCCATCAAATACTCCAAAGGTAGCTCCAGTAGTCAACTTGTTTTGCGCAACTATTAATCTGAAAGCGATTTATTGAGAAGGCGTTCATTAGGTAAGCATGCTCGACTAGCAAAATTTTAAAAATTATACTTGTCTGTACTTTTCGTAATGCTGCACGAGTAATAAAGTAGAACTCGATGTTTTCAAAAGACCCATCAATAAACAAATATATAAGTAAATCATTGAGAAAGGAAATTGAGGTGCGTTTTGATTCCAGAACAAAGTTCACATCTGTATTGACCGAACTGGTACGGCTTTATATAAATTTTAAAGTAAATTTGTAATTTCATCCGGCACCTTCATGCCAGTACATAAATAATAAAACACATATTATTAAAATATCCAGCTTTGGAAATTATCATTTTACGACTCATAAAAAATCCATGAGTCTGACTAGATAAAACACTAAATTTAAGAAAAATGGCAAATTGTTGTGAAATGCAAGGCTTGCCCACCAAATAATAAATACCACGTAGACGTAGTTTGGGGGAAGGCTTGTTTTCCTGAGACGTTTTTGTTAACGAACGAAGTATTCTTACAAGGAATGTCATCGCATCGTATACGTTAAATTAGAAATATCTAAATCAGTATTCTATGTAGAAGCCAATATTATATCATAATGAGAAATAACTACAACACCTGTCCTCGATAGGGTTGTTAGAAGCAAGTTGGTTGAGGGCCAATTGTCCCACTGAACCCACATTCAGATCTAATAAGAGTTCATTTTTGCGTAGAATATGAGTCACCTGCAATATCGATTAAACAACTTTATTATCCTTATATAGTGATTAAATAATGCTATTAATAAATAGTAAATACATAATAATAAATATATTCTCTACTGGAAAGATCAGTTTTCTTATAATCTTATTACAGTCATTTACACAAAGATCTGGTTTAGTCTGTAGCAATGGTAGGATAATGTAACCTTAATCTTTAAAAATAGTAAGATACCAATTTCAGAACCCTCACATAAGAAAATTTGTTGGCATATCCATACCACAATATTTCTCAACTGTCTATGTAAATTTCCTTGTGTTGTAGGTTACCCGCATCAGACAAGGCATAAATAACTTATTATTTCACAGAAAGATACAGCAAAAGAAAAATAGGAATTTGAAATTTAATATGACTAAAATAACCTGGAGAAGATGCAATCCCCGTCTTATTTTTGATAATCATTGACATAACGTTTTTTATTTATGATTTCAGCTGTGAATGCTCTAATTTTCTCAAGTTTATATGGCCAGTACAATGTAAAGAATACAACTATAGTTTGCGCATGCCATTTCATTATTGTTCTGTTTTATTAAAACCATGTGCAAAGATATGACTGGAAAAACAATTTGTAGTTATGCTTATGCGATTGTTGATCAATCCAGCTTGCACAGCCAAAAAATTACATCACCGTAGACGTTACCTCTGGTGGGCCAAGTTTAGGAATACCGAATCCCGAATTACTTCCATAGCGAACACCTGTCCGAATACTGCCAACAACCGCGCGAACCATGTCCACCTGCATAAGAGAAAAACTATCCTTTTTTGGTCGCGAATTCGACAGCACCTAAAAACGCTCTTACTCTACCTTACTGGCAGAAGGTCCGCAGTTGACTAAGCTCAGTGATTTAGTTTCTCGGTAATTCCCCAAAATAGCTCCAACACTCTGATTTAACTAAAGCGGTTCTTGCCCTCGTAGAGGAGACCTTCGAACAAAACGAACCACGGGAGTAGCCATCTTGAAAAGAGGGAGAATGAGAGATGTAAACGAAAACGGCTAAATGATGTTCATTCTTGAGTAATAACAAATGCACGTTTTTTTTATACATTTAGAAACGAGATATTTTCTAAACAAGAGTTTCATGAAAATATTGACCGCTCTTGGCAGTGTTGCATTTGATTAATGCCTTAGCAAATGTGTCCACAGAAAGAAGAACTATTTTCGAATGTTTAGCGCGGCTGCAATGAACCGTAAGCTGAGGAGTGGGTCGCGGCTTAGTGCTGTCTCACTCCAGGCATAAAGTGAAATCGGCTAAGCCGATTTCCTTCGACTAGTTAAACCAGAAAGTTTAATTAGTGTTGCCCGTGTCTGTGAATTTTATGCATACATAGTGTTACGATGATGGAGGTTGACGAGCAACAAATTGAAGGAGTCGGTAGGTCTTTTCTTGTGCGACCTTCTCGTTTAACGCATACCCATATCGTAGAAACCACGGAAATGCAGACATGTGTTACCGCTAAATTTCTGTAGTTAATAATGACGGTTTGGACAGGAGGCATCTAATTTCAGAATGTTTTTACTGATTTTGTTCGGAAGTATCTACTCTACATTTGTGATAGGACTATAAGGAGAAACACATGTGCTCTCTTTCACGAAACAGATCGTCAAGCTATTATGTGCTCTCGATTAGTATATCGACGAGTCTAACATGTTGAACTTCTTACGGTACGTAATCGAGCAAGCTGAAGATCGAAAAATAAACGAGGGTAAAATTAAACTGGGCTCGACCGGCAGACGCTGGCAGTATATTTGTTTGCAACACACAGTTATATTTAGCGAAGCTAGACGGAATAAAAATTTATTTGACTTAAAGACTCTCGTTTGCTATTAGCAATTTCGACAGTTTATCAGATAACCATATACAAACATTTTATAAATCAGGATCCTAACCACCAATCCATTGCGTGATTATTCTTATGCATGTATTTTTTTTAGCGAACCACACCATACTTCTTCTTACATGAATCTTTTCGATATTTGACAATATTTGAACACAGAATAACCCATAATAGAATGGTAAATTGTTTTGACATAAATGAGTACCCCTTTTTTTAAATAGACAAAGACCTATGCAAGCCCATAAGATATTTCCATTAGGCTGAATTCCTCCACGATTTTTACAGATATCAGTGGCAGTGTAAGCAGGTCAGCAGAAGGCGCTGTAGGTGGAACATCGAGCAAAAAACGGTTCGAAGTGAAAAAGTGGTCTGCTGTAGCCCTTTGGGCCTGGGATATCGTTGTGGATAATTGTGCCATCTGCAGAAACCATATTATGGATCTCTGCATTGAATGTCAAGCCAATCAGGTGGGATCAGGGGAGAAATTACGTACAACACTTGGTATAAATTTTGCATTCTCAATGAATTTCCTAATGCGTGTATATGTTTTTCTTTTTATTTTGCTCTTCATGTTGTGTCGACTAAATATTCATTTGTTGCGTCTTGTATGTACGTTAATTTGGTCTAGCCTCTATTATAGCTAATTTACACATTCTATGTTGATTAACTTTGTTTATGCATTGCTGAATCGAATAATTGAAACTTTTTGGTGCTACTGTTTATTTCAGGCGTCCGCAACTTCTGAGGAATGCACCGTTGCGTGGGGCGTTTGTAACCATGCGTTTCACTTTCATTGCATCTCTCGGTCAGTTTTCCGAAAAATATTAATAAAAAACTACTTGTTTGTTAATAAGGCGTAATTCACTGCCATGTTGACACTCATTACATCAAACTCTTCTTATCTAACTTTTCAATTCGTATATACTTCATATTGTTGCCTTTGAGTGGGGCGACCATAAGAACACACAGTATCTTACCGAAAAATGACGATCGTTTCCGGAGCTAAAAAATAGCAATTTTTTACTGGGGCTATATAATTAGGTATAGGGCTATAAATCTGCTTGATTTGCTTGTGCAAGGCTTATGTTGGGCTCTTAATTTGGCCGGTTTCCGCCACATTTAATTAATTTAGAGATATTAACTAGATGTATCACAAATTCTATCACAAATTGACTATCGTGTAGTAACTTCATTTGCAAAAATTTGTAAAGTGAGTGGCAAACTAACTGCGAGCTTAGTGCATTATAGATGCATTAAAGATCTATTGCGTTAACAAGGATATTTCACAAAGGATTATTATATATTTCAACGAAATATGGTCGTAGCAACCTTGATGAGAAAGAAACATTTTTCCATGTTGCTCTTTAAAATGCTTTTCACTATTTTGAAATAAAATCCCTTGTTTCGCCGGTACCAGTATACACATAGTGTGCTACATGCGGATACGTTTGCTCTACTAAAATTTTGTAAAGACGGCTCACCCACATTGAAAGATAAAATTTTAAGATAAGAGATTAATATGCGGTTTTCACATAAGGTTGTTTACATTATGTTATATGTACAAGTTTGAATAAATTTATAATTATGTTAATCTCCTTTCAGATGGTTGAAAACCCGACAAGTTTGCCCGCTAGATAATCGCGAATGGGAATTCCAGAAATACGGTCACTGAGCAAAAAAATCTTTATAAATAATTGCAGAAAGATCAGCCCTGAGCTGTGATAATGATAACACTCACTTCTAGAAGAAAGTCAATTTGAATGTAAACCTACCAAGATAAATATAAATTGGGGCTATGAATGGCGGGTGGCACGAGCGAAGTCTCCACGAAATTATTTATCTTTTATGCAAGTGATAAAGGAATGTGAAAAATGACATCTCTTACGCGAGAAAAAATGTGATATTATGAAAACAAAGAAAAAACAAGCTACTAAACTCTCAATAAATTTGTCGATGCGCATGGAAACGCTGGTGTTTTTGAATCGCGGTTTTGTTTATAAACTGTAAATATTACGCGAAAAAATGCTCGATTGATGAAAGAGTTGAGTACCCCACACTAAAACGTTTCCGCCAAAAATGATATCCATGCGTCTAAGTATATGAAATCTTACATGGTGATTAAGGGTTAAATGATAATTTTTCAAAATACGTCGTAGATATGATTTATTTATGATCGATAAAATTAATGAATTGTATTGCTAGACGCCGACTTGGCTGAATTGTGTTCTCTTAAGCTGTGATTGATAATTCTGTGACGATCCCGTCAGAATATATTCGTGCTCAAATGCTGTGTAATGACGTATAAGCGGGTCGATCGTGTGTTTAGTGTAATAGTAACCTTCGGGTACTTGGCAAGTAGTACTGCTTTGGTGGTTACGCTGCGAGGAACGCAAGACGTTCAGCACTTTTCCAAAATTTAACTGATAGCTTAGAGAAGAAAACACTACGACCATCTTGTATATATACTAAAATAATTTTTGTGTACCATAGGTTAGGTTGCATATTGGAATCCATTTTTATACATCATAATATCCTAACGCTTGGCACGTCGTTAAAAATGTGCTACCGATGGGTTGTACATTGAACAAATAAACAGAAACGCTAGAATGAAAAACTGCATTATTGTTTCCTCGGAATAATTGGGGTGATTCTAAAAGTTGAAGTATCGCTATCGGATGTTTACATGACTTTGTCAAAAGAACTCTCATATTATTATTACTCATGCGACAACTACAGGACATCATTTATCGTGAATATTCCTAATTATCTATTTTCTTGTTTCTACTATTAATAGTGTATTTCGTATAAACTTAAAACTTTGCTCAGTACCCTAATGCAAGCCTTGATGCACTTCAATTGGTAGCGGACAATTTTTGTATATATATATATGGATATATATGGATTACTCAGATATGGCTTAATTAGATTCTTCCGTTCAGGCGCACGGATTTCCTATTACTGCAATGATATTTCACTAATTTTTCTCATGTCGAAGCGAGTGCGGCCTTCTCAAGTGTTCTGTCTCAACACTACCGCTCCTACTGGGTGAAGTGGTACTTCTAGATAAATCGTCACTCGCATAAAGGCATAGCGAAGTGCCTGAGAGCCCACCGAGAAGCAACAGGCATACAGCCAATGGGAGAGCCAATGATATAACAACGTCCTCAAACGAGCTTCTGCAAAAGAATAATCACAACAGCCGAACACAGCACTTATGTATGTTAGTCACCTTTGGATAAAGTCTTTGGATAAGATTCTTCTCTATTACGCATATTTAATAATAGATCCCGTCATCTATAGTCAACAGCGCCTTATACAGATTCGACCGATGATTGAACACAATTCTTAGTCTTGAAAAATTTTAAAGAAGGCAATGCATTAAGCTAGGCGGCATTTACCTTCGAGGTAGATCTTGAAGAGAGGGACCCTCGAATGTGGGGGCCGCCGTTGCGCTAATGCCGTTCCTGTTCTGATTGGTACTGTTGCTGTCGTGAGCAGATGATACAACATCCGCCCCATCTCGGGATCTTGACACAATGGATGGATGTTCAGATCCCACAATATCACTAGCTGCAGCTGCTGCTAGCTGATTTGAGATACTCGATGAGGTTCCATGGTCCTTTAGCACGGACATGTCGGATCTACCCTGATTATCTCCGCGAGAAAATGAGCCCGGATTCTAATTAAAAAATATTCACCATCAATAGGCAAATCATGTTTTGCGTCACTAGGTTATTGCTTATGTAAAAAATATGCATTCATTGATGGTATTTGGCCCAAACAAGTATATTTTAGTGAACATAATAGAAAACAAAATCATATCTACGAATGGCACTATAAATTCATAAGTTTCTAATTAGATAAATAGTGTATATCCATGCAGATAAGTTGAACGTATACCGTGATGAGTCGGAATCCACACCAGTCTGGAGCAAGCCCAATCTCGCGAAAACGCCACTCCGCCGATGTTCTGAAAAGATGTGTTTTAATTTTTGAATGGTGGTGCATTCCTATTAATGCCGCAGTAATTTTATTTTATTCTACAATATCGTATGGTATGATAGTGTGATAAAGTGGGCCTATATATTTTTGCCTGATGAAAAGGCTTCGAGTGAAAGTCAGTAATAAAACACTGACCCTTTATAATACGTTTCTGATGAAAAACACTTTGGCACGGAAGGTTGTCGCACTGCAGTTTAACTAATGATACATTCAGTGATATTTCTACGTAGAGACAACCGTCCCAACATAAAATATTGATTTTATACGCACCCGACCAATATCAATTTAGTTTAAATAAAAAATCTGACCACTTGTCGGGCTGTTATGAATGCGTTTTTAAAATTCAATCAAACACCTATTTAATTTGAATTGTTCTACATAAGATACGATCTCATGCAACACAGTTAATCAAACATGGACTATATTTATTTGAAAACTGTGCCAATTTCGACAGATGACCTGTAGATCCATTCACAGCTACTCGTGTTTCCTAAGCACAAACGTACCTCTTGTAGTCCCTTGGACACGGAATACGGTTACGCAACTGTCGTACCTCCAGCTCGAGATTGCGAAGTTCCGAAGAAAAGTTACCACTTCCAGCCACGCGGATAACAAATCTAAGAAGCCGATATTACGCGCAGCGTACATTATGATGTATACACTCAATAAATGAAGAAATAAAATAGATAAAATTGAACACATACGTACGAAGATATTTTAGCGCTAATTAGGAAAAATAAATACTCTTAACAACAGATAGATTACTAAGTATTGCTGCATAATTTCACGGTTTAGATTTAAATCCACGATATTTATTTCAAAGGTATCAAAATAGACACAATTCAGTAATTACACATAGATATACTATTGCGAACTCTTACGCTTATGACATTTATTTTCATAGAGGATGCATATAACATGCATACAGCAAACGTATAGCAAGATATATAGATGAAAGGATTCATTTTAAATTACTTAAAAGATACACACCCTTCTTTATGTCGAGGATCAAGGGGTTTGCGACCTCCAACATCTAATACAGATGCCAATTTGGAAGTGAATATTACTGGGCTAGTATTCCACAAAGCCTGTAATAAATGGGTCAAAAAATAAATTTAAAATACGCTCAATTTTTCACTTAATTTGCCTTTCTCAAAGTAATTCGTTTTATATCATGGGTGCACTACGTGCACACTATGAATATATACCTAATTGCAGTAGCTATCTCGTAGCTGACATCCGACGATAATCGTATGTTCGTAATCGGGTACACTACTTTTTTCCAAATAAATGTGTGTGACAGTATAGCTGTGATGCTATACATATATAACGTCGTCATAAACAACTGAACATCTTTAGGATTTGTATACGTGCATAGCAGATCATTATTTGATCCTTGACTTACCCTTATTACTCGTTCAAACCTAGGCAGAATCTCCCGTTCGAATATATCTTCAACATTGTAATTAATGATCTTCATTTCTACTTCGTATGGAGCGGCTATTTCACGCGGTTCTACCTAAAAATAATAAATTGTAAAAGAAGTGTCGTCATACCACCGGCTTCCGTTTATAGGCAAAACCCAATTTTAATCATTGTTTCCCATTCTATGGCTGAATGTCATTGACAGTGCTATTATAATTATCATTTTTGCCGTTATAATATTAATAATAAGAACTGGGACGGGGAGGTACAAAGCACCCGTAAGTTTTGCGATGCTTAAATACTGATAGCATATTTCATACCGTTCAAAATCTCATGCGAAAATTTGGTTAATTAATTTAAGCCCTCCTTTGCATCCATCTCTAGCACATACCTGAAGCTGCAGCTGCCGAATCTTAACATCAAACGTTTGTTGATTCGTGCTGATTATCTGATAAAAAAATATTTCGCACATGGAAATTAGTAAAGCTGTCAACAAATCACGGTGGTTTACATGACGACTAGAAAAAAATGCCGGCCGAAAAGAGTGCTGACCCTATGTGAGCTCCTTACTTGAACTTACGAAAATATAGGCACTGGTTAATATATTTTTCTGGTAAAGCGGTAGTGGACGTGGATATTATTACACATGAGGATATTAACGTGGTCTTCATATATTTGCCGTATTAGTCATTACTTTGAATCTTTTGAATGTTTTTGCTTGAATTTATGTAGGATCACGCCAGACTTTAGACCCGCTCACCTGAATATTGACAGGCCCGCTGTTAGGTTGACTTCCGTAAAGGAGTAGGTCATTCTTGTGAGGTCGTAGAAACGTCCATCTGGGCAAGTCCGGGTAACCAGCCACAGAAGCCACATGAGAGAAAGATGAACCTTGAACAAAATATTTGCGCTTAATCATGCTCAAACTGATTTTATTTTTACGTAAATTTACATAAACGTAATGCTTATTCTATTTAGATACCACAAGCTTGTCGAGCTCTGTGGCTTGGTGCATTCGTATGCGCCTTGCGATTGGAGGAGACACGTAGGTGCACGGGTTCAGTACGCGGCGGTGCACATTTACATTTATATGGGGTTCGTCTTACGAAGTAATGCAAAAACTGGTACCATGGACGTTAAATGCTGGCTGATGGTCAGCTTTAAAAAAAATAAAACAGATACCACAAACTTGCAGACCTTGGTTGTTTAATTGTCGCATTCTTTTTGTCGCACTCCTCTCAGTACTAAGAATGAAGATACTAATGCCTCAGATATTCTGATACAGATAAAAAGTAGGCGATTGCTACCTTACCTGGAAGAGGGTTGTTAAGATCGAGCAATCGCAGGCGATACAGCTGATTGGTGAAAACCACAACTCTAGGCGACGTTTCTGAGATGGATTTCAATTGATTTACAGCATTCACCAGCGTTGTTTTCTTTTCCGCAGCAAAAGGAAACTCTACGCTTAATACTGCGAATATATAGTGGAAGAGACAAATATGTTTAGCAAAATGCTATTTTAGGTTCTTTTGTGCTTTATATATATATATATATATATA